>PVKE010007365.1:0-50962 GCA_004027555.1 Craseonycteris thonglongyai | reverse complement strand
TCTTTTCCTTCAAAATTCCCCTGTACAAGGACATAACCCCATCAACGCGATGGCTGAACTCGACAGCTCGAACCATATTGTCGTCAATGTCTTGTGCAAATTGTTGCATCGCTCTTGCCATGTTGCACAATTGTTGCAGATTCTCCAAGGTAAGGCCATGCTTTTCAGTTTCTTCTTCATCTTCCTCTTCGTTTTCTTCCTCACTTGCAGACTTTGTCATCTCAAGGTCTTCATCGGTCTCTCATGGGTCGATGTGGCACCGGAAACCAATCACGCGCCTTTATGAGCCCGTGGGATGGACTCTGAGTCAACTCAGCTCTGTGTTTGACATGCAGGGATCCTTCTCTCTCGCGCATCCACATGAAACAACGCTCCTTTCCGCCATGTGGCTGCCGACATGGTTGTATTTTTTCATTTTTATTTTTTGATGACTATTTTGGGGAAACCCGCAAAGCACTGAAGCCGCAAAACATGAGGCGCGAAGTGGCGAGGGAACACTGTAATTCAATTTAAAAAATGCCAAAGATTTAACAGGCACCTTGGAAGCACCAAAGATGTCTTTCACTTAGTAAATAAATAACTAAACTGTAGTCCATTCAGACAATGGAGTATTATTTAGCACTAAAAAGTAATGAGCTACCAAGACATGGAATGACATAGTGAAACACTGAATGTGTGTTACTAAGTTAAAAAAAACAAAAATCAACCTGAGAAAACAGCATACTGAATGCTTCATTTAAAATATATGACATTTTGGACTAGGCAAAATTATAGAGACAAAAAATATATCAGTGGTTGTCAGGGGAGGTAGAGTATTGGGAGAGATAATTAAGCAGAAAATAGAAGATTTTTAGGGCATTGGAAAATATTCTATATGCTATCATCATAATGAATACACATCAGTATATATCTTTTCATATCCATTAAATGTATAACATAAAGAGTTCATCATAATGTAAAATTTGGGATTTGGGTGATTATGATGTGTTAATAATTCTAGCACCACTCTCGTGAAGGATGATGGTAATAGGGTTTCTATGCATGTGTGGAACAGGGGGTATATGGGAAATCTCTTGCAACTTCCCCTTAGCTGTGAATCTTAAACTGCTCTAAAAAAAAGTGTCTTCATAAAAAATGTTTAAATTCTCTATCTCAGTGATAATAAGGTTCTTTTTTCCCTAAAATCTACCTGAATATAGATGGAAGAGATATTGAACGTACAAAAATACAATACTCTAAGTATGAATAATCAAATAAAATAATGGAAAGTGATGGGGATTCTGAAGCATATATGATAAAAATCAAAGCTTCAGAAATCCAAGGGAATTTAAAAAGTGAATTCGAGTATTTTCTAGTCTTGATTTTCAGTACTGAAATAGCTTTCTATATAATTTTAACTTTTTTTACCATTATTTTTTATTTAACTAAAAAATGAGTACCACAAAGCATCTTTTTTTGTTAAGGACAGTGGCAAGGAGGGGGTAATGGTGAAAAATCATCACACAACATCTTTGCAATAAAATCTACATAATTAGATTTGAAGAATCAACCAAAGTCCCTAATTCATCAAGAAAATAGCAACAATAATAATAATGATAATATACTAATAATCACTTACTAATTGCATTTCCATGATGATAAATAAGACTAAAATCCAGAGCATTCTATTGAGGAACTTGGCCAGAGTCCCTTTATTTTGATTGCCTATAAACTATTCCACATTTGCACAAATGCCACTGGATATGTATGCAACCACTTTTTAGACATAAATACCATACGTCCTGAAAAGTATAAAATTAGAGGTATCTTTCACCACCAGCTTTATTTTCTCCCTCTCCCAATTGTAATAATAAAATCAACTGAAGTTACTGCTTTGTTTGCTTGGCTTATATAATACACTTTCTGGTTCCATATAGAAAATACCGATTTGTTTCCTAGGGTATTTATACAAATTGTATTTTTTAATATAATATTTAGTGAATGAAAATGCCCCAAATTTCTAAATAAATAAGCCCAATTATTTATCAGTCAGTGAATATTATATATAACAAAATACCACTATGAGTAACAGAGAACTTCACGATTTTAGAAGAACTTTGTTGAGTAGGAACTGGAAATATTTAAATTAAACATTTCAAACAACATTTTTCTTTATAAAGAATAAAGGCTTAAACTTACCTTTGATGAAACTACTACTTAATTCTGGAGAAAAAAAAAATAGAGAGAGAGAGAGAGATATTTCAGTTATTCTAGTGTAGAACAAGTGCCTAAACATCCCTGGGGTAGACTACATGCAGTAAAATAACTGAGTAACATTTGATGTAATATGGAACAATTGTGCAAATATAAATTAGATAATGTTTATCTGAACTATATTTTCATATATTTTGTGACCTTTTTGAGGAGAAGTGCTATATTTTTTATTTGATCTAAATTACCAGCTATATTATTATACTGAATGAATTGTATCTTGTTCTTTCTTGAGGCAGATTTTTAATTTTGTTGTCTTTCCTTACTTTTTCTCTTTAAATATGTGTATTTGTACCTGTGTGTGTTGCACTAAAATCTCAAAATACCACTGAGAAAATTAAATAATATCTAGCTTAAAAAGGAGATATTTTCATTAATGTATAAGAAAAATTTATAAATTAAGATGTTAATTATCCCCAAATTGCTCTATACAGTAAATAAAATTAACTAAATCCAAATAGGTAGGGGTTTTCATTTTGAAAATGAAAAACTGATCATAAAATTAGTTTGAAAGTAAAAATGACTGAGATTAAACAAAGCAATTTAGAAAAAGATAAAACCAAGTTTAATGACTCACTACTTGACTTTAGATATGACTTTGAAACTCAGCATAAAGAGACCATAATTTAGGGATGCTGGGATAGCTCAACAGGTTGAGCACTTGCCTTGCAACCACGAGGTCCAAGAATGCAAACCCATTCGCTGAACTGCGATGCAACTGGTAACCACTGAGATGGCTCAGGGGCGAAGGTTCTCACCTCCAATGTGGAGGACCCTAGTTAAGCTTCCACCTTGTGAGGCCACATGTCCACCTGTGTGGAATGAAACTATGTCACAACTTATGATGTACAACTATGGAGACTGCTCTGGGCCCTCCTCTCTCCATCTCTCCTTCTCTCAAACAATAAAATAAATCTTAAAAGAACAAAAAAAGACTATAATCTAGAGAATACAATCTTAGTGTAAGGACAAATATACATAAATCAATAGAGCACAAAACGTTCATCAATTAATACTTACATATTTTTCTTCAGTTGATTTTTTTTAAAGATGTCAAGGAAATTAAATGGTGAAAAGATAAATTTTACATAAAAATGGTTCTTGGATAATTTGACAACCTTGTTCCAAAAAAAAACATAGTTTCTTACCTTAAAATAAATGCAAAAAATACAAAACAAAACCAAAAACCTACTAAAAATAGATCATAATCTAAATATACATGCCAAAACTATAAAATGCCTTGATGAAAACTTTGTGATCACAGATTAGTTCTCACTTGCCCGCTGATATCCAAATACATTTGAAGAGAATCTGTTGATGCTATGTAAACTTTTAGAGAACAACTAGTAGATCTGGCTGACTAACAAGTGTTAAATATTAGAATTTCTGAAAAACTAAATTTTAAGCACAGAATACAAAAATGAAGGTACAGCTTTACTTCTCTTGCACATATGATTAGCTAATATTATGATGGAATTGCTGGAATACTGAGAAAGTTGAGTTGGCAGGTGACTGTTGGATGGAGTAATTGAGTACACTATCATAGTTAGTAAAAATGAATGTAATTGAACTGACAAATGAGTATTTTTAACTACTGTTGAAGTGTGGACAAAGGCTATATTTTATTCACCTGAATAAGATATGTGGTCTTATAATAGTGCATGGTTAGCTTATATAAATTTAATTTATTTTGGTCTTACCAAAACACATCTTATTTTTATTTCTTGTATTTACATTCTCATAAATCAGGATGTAATCAATAGGTATAAATAAAGTAGGTTAAGCAGAGTTCAATCTAATTTTAAGAGGCTTTTTTTTTTCTAATTTACATCTAGACTTTTTGTTCCCATCTGTGTAATAATAGACACATAACTTGGAAGTACAAATCATTTCAGCTATAAGACAATGTGGAGGAAGTCCAGAAAAAAAAAGTCTTAAATTATTTACATTGTAAAATGCTTCATCAGAATTTAATGTTATAATTCTGGAGGCTACATTTTTGTCGCAGATGGTGACTAACACAGTTTACTGCCTGAAGTCTGATTAGAACCCACCTGTGTAGCACTGTCTGTTTCACCAAACAAATGTCCAACTGTAGAATTACTACACTGACTCTGGTCATTTGACTTATTTCTAAAATGTTATTAATTCTAGGCCGCAATCTTTTCATCAGCTCATGAGGTATACATTATGATTTTAATTTTAAAAGATGGGAAAACTGACATCTAGACAAAGTAGCTAATAAGAATTGAATTTGATAGTCAGACAAATGGCACACCAGGGCTTATATCAAAATCTGTTACACATCAAAATGTGAACCACTATGCAACACTGCCCCTTATGAATGGTTAATAAATCCAGATGCATTTTTCTGTATAAACTGCATAAAATGCAGAAGAAACACTATTGAATTTCATCTTAGAAATTTATATGAGAAACACTTTTATGGATTACTTGTTTTTGCCTCTTTTCCTGAAAATGTTATGACCTTTCCAGTGTCAGGTTACAATTATTAAACACCTCCCCAGAGACTGGAGCTACTTTTCCATATATGTTTTCCAATCAAAATAGTCAATAAAAGACCTTGATCTTTGAGATATTCTGCTGCTAAGATTACTAGAATTTTCCATTTTTTTAATAGATTGCTCATTACAGTGCTTTCCAGAGTCCCTCCGAAGGTGCTATGTTGGCCTATGAGAAGATTGATATAATAGGTTATTTCATATTAAAGATTAATACTGATAATAATATTGTTTAATCCAAGTATCCAGAAATAAAATAAAGTTGACATTTTGGTAAATTAGATCCTAAAATCTACCTTTAATATAAGAATAAAAAAAAATTAAATTAATTAATTCAATTTCCACATCTTAAATCATAAGCAACCCTGGAGCAAGAAAAAAAGTCTCCTTGTAGAAAATTAAAATATAAGATACAGATTCACAAGAAAACATTTAATGTGTCACCGATTTCTCTTCTACCCACAAAAAAAATCCTAAAATGAATTCAATAAAATATTGGCAATTATTTTAGTAACAATTTCAGATATTACTAGTTTAAGCCCAATGTCCAATATATTAATTTTATACCATATTCTCACTTAGAAATGTTTACTTACTGGACGTGTATGCATTGCCTCAGCAGCCTTGGAGACTGATACCCAAAGGACCAGTGAGCACACATTTTGTGACAACATGGAAGGACCTTGAGATCATCATATTCAGCAACCTAAATCAGACAGAAAAAATCCAAATGACTTCACTTATAGGTGGAATATAAAATTGAAAGTAACAAAGAAACAAAAACTCATGCATGGACACAGTCAATAGTTTAGTGGTTACCTGGGGGTAAGAGGGGCGGTGGGTAGAAGAGTAGGGGAGTGTGGAGGAGTAGAGAAGAGGCATCAAATATGTGGGAATAGATTGAGAACTGACTCTGGATGGTAAGCACATAATGCAATACATAGACGATATGATGTAGAATTGTACACTTGTTATTTATGTAATTTTTACCAGCCAATGTCACACCAATAAATTTAACTATTAAAACAAAAACATTTTAAGCTTAGAAACTAATTCAGGCTTGATATTTTTTTTAAGTAATTAATGGCTCTTCTGCTCCTGTGAAATTATGTCCAATACTAATAATGCCTCTGGCCACCAAGATTTGGTTTTGAGATTAAAACACACACATATACATGTGCACATTATGTGATTAATTATCCTTAATGCAAAATTGGCAACAATCTTGGAAAGGGGGAAATATTTGTGAGGGAAGAAATTTGTGTCAACAATTTCTAGTTAGTACTAACATTTGGCATTTTTTACTTGCCAGAATAAATGGTGAGGGATAATGATTTGATACTGATTTTTAAGAATGGAATTAATTATGTTTTAAAAGAGTTATAAAGCATCATTAGACTAGCTTTCTAATAAGTATTTAGTAGGGACATTCCACATTTTACTACTCTATAAAGGAAATCACAAAGTGAAAGTAGAGTTAAGAACAACTCCCAGCACTGATAAATGGCTTACTAATGTAGTTCAGAACATGATAAATACATGAGAAATTTCAAAGGTTTTAGATTCACTCTAATATAGGAAAAGAAAAAAAAAACACAATTGTTGGAGACAATTACATAAATAATAATAAACCATATGACTCCTTTCACTTTTCTCCTCTTCCAAAAAAAGTACTGTATCATGTGATACACACTGGAAGTATCATAGACAGTCAAATTCCTCACCACAAAAGCTTAACAAATTTACAGTATCACCACGACAGTACAAACACTTATTTCCTCTATACCCTCATGGTGCCTGGTATAACAAAGACCTTGAAAACATAACTTACTAAACTGAAACACAAGGAAATAGAAAATACAAATAATTATTGTTATCAGATAACTTTTGTTTGTCATACTTCTAATAGTTGTTTTAGTTTCTGAGAGTCATCTCACCCAAGACTGAGACATTTCCTAAAAGGCCTTCGTCCAGTGACTAAATATGGGTTGGGGGAGGGGTGTATAACGGCTCTGCCATTTTGGTCCCACGTGGGGCAACTCTAGTAAATGATTTTAATTACAGAACTTCTGTGTGTAAGCTGAGGTTGAGGTCTGGTCTTGACTTCTTCTCTATTAATCCTGTGTTTTTACTGCTCACTCCCAGAGATTGCTATTAAGGGCTCTTATAAATGAACACTTGCACAGTAAGTCTAAGAGTGCTTTTCAGAGAATTCAAGATGCAGCACTTGTATATATTGAAGAAATTGAATTTAGTATTCTTTAAAAAAAAAACCTCTCTACAATGAAAATTTCAGATGCAAATGGTTTTGCTTATACATCACATCATATAATTAAAACAGAATTAGCACCGGTCTGATATAGCTATTCAAGAAAATAGGGGTGTAGAGAATATTTCCTAACTTTTGTATGAATTTAGTATAATCATAATACCAAAACCTGACAAAATTTTAAAACAAAGAAAATAATATTAAAGATGAACATTCATATTGAAAATGAGTTTCTTAATCAATAAGCAAATCAAATCTATTAATAAATACATAATAATACATTGTAACAAAGTGGCGTGTATGTCAGTAATGTGAAATTGGTTTATCATTTTAAAAATGACTAATAAAATTCACTGTATTAATAAATGGAGAAAAATATGATCATCAAAATGATACCTAATAATCATTTATGAAAATTCAACAACTATGAAAACCATATTCTATGACTTAACAAGTTATTGTAGAACTACAGTTTCGATCATTTTGTATGCAGAGGCACAATTATATAATTACAATTAGAAGAATGAGAAAGAATAGGGACCTGAAATGTAGGTTCACACTTTTACAGTTTTTATATTCATTTTTTATTGTTAAATTTATTGAGGTAACATTGGTTGGCAAAAATTACATAGGTTCCAAGTGTACAATTGTACACTATATTGTATATACAATAGGTTAAAGCATAATAGGTTAAAGCAATGCTAGGGATAAAGAAAAGTATTTTCAACTAATGGTGCTGGAAAATCTAGATGTTTGCATAGACAAAAAAAAAAAAAAAAAAGAAAGAAATATTCTGTGTATCTCACACCATACACAAAAAAATAATTAAAGATGCATCAGTGGCCTAAATTATAAAACTTAAAACTTTAAAACTTCTAGAAAAATATTGAAAATTGTTTTTGTTACAGGAAGGTAGAAAAATATTTTTAATGTGTCACAGAAAGCAATAATTATAAAAATTTGTAAAGGTTTAATTATACTTAATGAAAAATTAAAAATATGTTCATTAAGATGTAGCATTAATAAAATTAATAGAGAAGCAACATATAAGAGGAAATAAAAGCAATATATGAGGGCTGTCTGGAAAAAATCTAATCGTAATTGCCTGTATTTTTCATACTATATTGTTGGATACTTTCTGGATAGCCCTCCAATATATCTACCAAGGAATTGTATCTGGAATCTAAAAAGACTTCACAATTCACTAATAAAAAGACAAATCTCCCCATAAAAAGATTGATTAAAAATTGAATGAGCATTTCCCACAAAAAGCTGTATAGACTGCCAATAAGCATGTGAAAAATGTTAAATATAATTCTCAGCAGGGAAATGTAGATTAAAACTACAATGAAATGCCATTACACATATAATAGAATAACACATACTTAAAAGTTACGACATCAAACTTTGACAAGTATGTGGAACAGTCCTGCTCAATAATACTTTCTATGGTGATAAAACAAAAACGTCTATACATGTGCTGCCTAATAGGGTAGCCATTAGCCACATGTGGCCATTCAGCACTTGAAATATGTCTAGTGTAACTGCAGAACAAAATATTTAATTTCAATCAAGTTAAAATTAGAAGGTCATATGTACCTAAGAACTAGAATTTTTACACATTGTATATAAGAATGAGTAACTGTATGACCACTGTGGTAAATTTTGGATATGTTCTTATAAAACATTACTAGATATTGACTTAACATCAACATAAGCATAGTTTTAGAAGATGACCAAAAGGTCTTAAACAAAAATACTTTCAACTTTACACATAATAATCCAAACTGGGAAGAATCAAAATGCCTATCAAATAGTAAATGGCTAAATGACATTTGCATAATCATATAATGAAATACTTTTCCTCAAGATCAAGGTATGAAGAAAAACATATACAAGTCTCAAAAACATCATGCTAAGTCAAATAAAGCTAATAGAACACTTGATATTCTATATGAATATATGGATTTCTAGAATAAACAAATTAAACTTTTTGAAAAAAAGTTAAAATAATTTGTCTTTTGAAATTGGAGGCAGGAATTTACTAGGCAAGGGCATGAAGGATCCCTATGAGGTGAGGGAGAATTTCTATCTTGATAGATTTTGGAGTTGCACAGGCATATGTAATTTTTCAGAAATCAAATTATACACTTAAGAGCTAGATGTTTCATTGTATATAAACTTTACCTCAAGAGAAACAAACATAGAATACCAGTTAATGATATATGTGTAGAAGTATTTTTTGATGGAAGTTAACTATTACCTGTAGTTCATTTAAAAGCATATACAAATGGATTGAAATATGAATAAAATGACAGATAATATATAGATATGATAAAGCAAGATAATAAATGTTAATTATAGAATTTATGTGTAGGTATATAGGTAAATATAAAATTATTTCAACTTTATGAATATTTAAAATACAATAAAATGCTAAAAGATTAACACGTACATACAAATATTATACCTAATGTATATTTATCCTAATGATATTGTGATAATTTTACATTTTTTATCATTCTAAAACCAAAAGGTTCTTTTAATCTGTAAAATAATTTTTTAATTAATTTTTTTCTGAGGATTGTTCTGCCTTGTCCAAATAATTACTTCAAGATATCACGATCCAAAACTGTGATACCATCTATTTGTTTTTAGTTGCATCTGTGGCAGAAAATACCATAAAGAGTGTATTTCCTAAATAGTCTATATTGAGACTACTGGGGTTTATCAGACACTTAGATTAACGTTATGGCTTGTCAAAGAAAAGGACAGTCTGGTGGATGTTCGACTACTGCCAATAATTGCAATTCATAAAATATAAAATTTTGTATCAACATAAAATTCAGACTATTAATGCAAACATTTTTAAATAGGGAAATTTTAAGAGGGTAAATGCTAGATT
The DNA here is from genome assembly GCA_004027555.1 of Craseonycteris thonglongyai. Lineage (NCBI taxonomy): Eukaryota > Metazoa > Chordata > Mammalia > Chiroptera > Craseonycteridae > Craseonycteris > Craseonycteris thonglongyai. Next base: position 41,016 of record PVKE010007365.1, on the reverse strand, counting down.
TTTCTTGAAGGTTCTAAATTCAAAGTCAAAAGATGTAGATTCGAATAGTCATAGATTTATAGTGAGAATTATCCTAAAAAAAATAAAAAGAAACAAGTTTATATTGGTTGGTATAAAATTAAATTTCTTTATAATAATTTATTTACAGCTAACATTAGCTGGGTATACTATATTCAACAGATAATATAAAAACATCGAGAGACATTAATAAAATGCAAATACACTTAGACCTCATTAAGGCAGAAAAATGATTGATTGAACAAAATTCACTTTATTTAAACAATTAATTCATGACTGCCATTGGATGTTTTAACAGCCTTGATAATAGAGTGAATTTTATGGAAAGTATCACTATACTATTGATATATCATGTTAAATAGTTAGTGCATCCTACAATACAAATGACAACATTATAAATCAGACACATTTTTAATTTGTGAAGGATCTCAGAATCCCTAGAATAAAACATTGTTGTGTCATATTTTCAAAGCTCCCTAATGATCTCTGTTTAAAAACTATGAGATTGTAGCTCTCTTTCCCTTCTAGTGAAATCATTGGGTCATAGCACTCAGTGTAAAGCAAGACATTTCCAAGCACAGTAAGTTTAGACAGTAAATGTCAGAATCGTATTATACCAATTCTGCACAAAACATGAATTATTAATGGTGCACACCTCTAATTACAATGACTGAACATGTATAAAAGAAAGTGGACTCTTTGTGAGACAAGAATAAACATAAACATAAATTGTAAGTTCCATTGGATTAAATAATACAGAAGCTTTGATATATAAATATACTTAGGCAGACCATGAATTTAGTTGCTAAGAATTCCTGGAAATTGCATAAAAAACAGAAGACAAAATATTAATCATTTTTGTATGCATTTTAGAGATACTATGGATATAACTTTGTAAGAGAGATGCCAAATGTTTCTTTATTTTTACATGATTATTTTCTAGGAAAAGATAATTAATGGAAAATCATTAGATTAAGAAAAAGAGCTCTTCTTGGTAGCCAATTATAAAACAAATGGTTCTAAGATGACAGAAAGGGACTTAATTTTTTTCTTCCCTAAAAATTTTTAGGGAAGAAAAAGAATATGAAATCAGAATGTAAATGTAATCTCTAACCTAAATTATAAGTATTATCAAATACAATTTATATCAGGTTTTGATATGGCAAAACACGAATGATAAACACTGTGGACTACTGAATTAAAAAAGCATCGATAGATCAGTTTTTCAAAAAAGATGGTGCAATCTAAAAGACAATCAAACCGCTCCTAGTTGGCACCAGCACTTCCCACTGGTGATGGAACCTCCCTTGAACCTCACGTGGCATCATGGGATATCATGCTAAGAGAACAAAGGTGAACGAATCATGAAAAATAAGCCAGATGAAGAATGATCAACTGGCCCTTGCCACCATCCCTCCACCATCCCCCTCCACCAAAAAAAAGCTGCAAGAAAGCAAAGCAAATTAATGGTGTAACTAAACCTATTCTCATTATGCATTAAGTCAGAGGTCCCCAAATCCCGGGCCATCGACAGGCCTGTTAGGATCTGGGCTACAGAGCCGGGGGTTAGTGGCGGCTTAGCCACTGAAACACTATCTGTATTTAAATTTGCTTCCCATGCCTCCTGTCACATCAGCATTGGCATTAGATGCTCGTAGGAGCCTGAGCTCTACTGTGAACTGAGCATGTGCACCCTACCCCCATCCTCACCCACCCCCGGGGAAAAAATTGTCTTTCACGACACTAGTCCCTGATGCCAAAAAAGTCGGGGACCACTGATTGAGTTATACGATTAAGTAACTCAATAAAAAAACACATTTCAGTACTGAGCAAAAGAGCTCAAGGCAACATAACAAGGTGAAACAAGAACTAGCAGTGATCAGGGAAATAAGTTAGAAAAATAAATTATCACAGAAATGTTCCTGGGGAAGCTGGGATGGCTCAGTGGGTTAAGCGCTCACTTTGCATCGCCAGGGACCCAGGATCGAATCCTGGCCCTGGTCCGTGCGGACCCATATGCTGAACTAGGGAGTTCCCCCAGTTCAGTTCTCTCTCTGTCTCTGTATCTCTCTCTCTCTGTCAAAAACAATAAAAAAATAAAAATAAAAATGTTCCACACAGGAAGCAACTTAGAGACTAAATAATGCTGAAAACAATAACAAAGGTAGAAACATAGATTTTATAAAGTAAGCTAAATTTTTTGGGAATGAGTATATTGTTACATAGATAGGGTATAAAGAAAATAATGGCTAGTCCATGTGATATGTAAAGATCAATATTTTTTAATTAGTGTTTCTGATGAAGAGAATGAGAAAATGGAAAAATAAAATTATGCATATGCATTTTTAAATCTTCCAGAAAAAAAATGAATCAAAATATTGAACCATTTTATGGTCCCTATAAATAAGTTTATGGAATTATTAACAACAATCTATCTTAGTTAAAAGATTGGCGGACAAAGGAAAAGAAGTAACTGTCATCTAAGCAAAAGATTTAAAAATCAGTCCGACCATAGGCTTCTGCTTACCATTTTTCTCTAAGAGATAGTAAGATTATGCCTGTAATATCATCAGGGGGAAAAAAAGTATGATCCAGGATACTATAGCCAGCAAATATGACATTGGAGTCAAAGATAATATTTTCAAATTAATAAATACTCTTCTAAAAATTCTCTCCAGACAACTAAAAAGTGAACAGAAAAAATAAGCAACAGTATCCGGGATGACCAATGACTCCATTTAAGTAAGAGACTTCATGTTAAGCTATTGTGGAATTTATAAAACAAAATGGAAATTTTATAAACCATGATGAAAATGTCTATAACAAAAACACATGGTAAAAAAAAAAAGGAAAAAAGAAAAAGAAAAAAGGCTTTCAGTCATTTTTTATTTTAAGATTTGTATATTTTTCATTTTCCAAAATATCTTCAGTAAACATATATTACACTTTTAATCAGAAAATATACTTTTTAAAATAAAGTCACGTACTTTGAAAGGTCCAAAATCCAACACTATTTGTAATTTAACAAGTCAGCCTACCATAAGTTTTATACTTACATACAAAATAGGAAACACCTGAGTCAGAGACAAAGACAGTTTATTACAGCAAAAGAGGCAGCCAGAGTAGCATTGTAGTGCTGGTTTCCCATGCCCCAATACCCCAGTATAGCATGGTGAGGACCTGGTCGTAACTGCACACATAGTGAGGGGGAGTTATAGGATAGGAACCCCAAGTTTCTTAGAATGTAATCCTGTATAGGGTCTACTGACAAACTGGTTCACACCTGCCATCCTTTTTTCCAAAGAAAGAGAAATTATTTTTATTGCTCTGGAATCTAAGCACATCTTTAAGGGAGGGAGGCCTCTAAATCTCTCTAGAAAAAGTCACTGACTTTACCAACTTATCAAGGAGTGTACATAAATTTTGTTCAGAATGCCCTATACCTATCCAAAGCTGTATGTCTCTATAAATGTTCCTAAAAAGATCCTTCCAGCACACACCTTGTTTCTTACTACTTTTACATGTGGAAATGCCAAAGAATCATGGAGAAATGACTCACATTATAGTCCAATTTTTAGAGGCCTACTTTTCTTTCCATATAACTGCCTTTCAAGAACAGGATTTCTTTTAAAATTAGGGGGATAAATTTATCAATACACTTATTACATTTGCTAGCCTCTTTGTTTTAATTGAAGGAAACTAAAGGCAGAAACAGCCCCCAAGAGCCGTGTTCCACGTCACATTGCCTATAATTGGTGGTGGATAATCACCCTGAACACTGAACTATTGGAAAGAGGCCCGAGGTTATCCCCAGGCTTGGCAGTCTGCCTATCTAATATATCCCCAATTGTTGGTCAGTTCTGGAGTGAGGGCCTGCGGCAAATACCAGTGGTATTTCATTCTCCACATAATTGATATTACATTTCAGAATCTGTGCTATGGCTGCCAGGTTTCTGTGACATGATTAAAAATGACATGTCTCAACAAGCATTATCTTGGGCCTAGTATATAACTCAAAACAGGCTTATGTTGTGCTTCTACAATCATTTTTAATCAATATTATTCAAATTTTCTCCTTTTTCACAATTTCCAACATGGGTCAAAGGGAAGCATTTTATATATATATATATATATATATATATATATATATAATTACTAGAACTTTACTGTAAAAGTAGAAAGAATTCTGATAAAACATATATTTACTGATCTAGAGGTAATTTTGTAGTAGTAGAAACACATATCACATTTGCTAATTGTGATGTACTCTGCTATTTGCATTTACACTAACCCTTCAACCAGCGGTCTATACCTAATACAATACAAAATTTGTCCTTCTCCTTTCAATGTCTCACATACTTCAGAAAACATAGACCCCAGATTTGAGGAATGAATCATCATACTTAAACCCTAAACCAGGGATCTACATACTTTTTCTGTAAATAATCAGAAAGTAATTCTAAGCAAACTCAATCCCAATGGAAAAAATATCTCAAACACATTACCTTAACATTTTATTCATCAGATGTACACTGGCCAGTGTACATAAACACATGCAATACTTTTGAGCAATTTTGTGTGGAAATGTTGCTGATTTCCTTTTCCAGGTTTCTGAGCAGCTGACGGAAGAGGAAAATAGAGTTTACACTTTAAAACCCCATGGTAATCAGAAATGAGCGCTTTGTTGCTCTTGTCATTGGAGCAAACAGTTTGGGAGTCATTTGGGGCCTCACATTGATGCATTTGACAACAAATTGCTGAACAAAAATTCCCAGTTGTTATCCTGAACTTCTCTCTTATTGGTTTAGGTGTAGTCAAAGTTTCTCAGCACTTGACAGGTAGAGAAGTCCCCAGTATTGACATTTGTGGTATAATTTATTTATGTGAAATGAGAACCAATTTCTCATTTAAGATTGCTCAGGTAAAATGAGCAAATCAAATGTTAGAACTTCCTTTTAAATTAAATGGAATGACTCTAGGGCATTAGGTGTTCTGTACTTATAAAAAGCAAAACAGCAAAAAATAATAAAAATAATAAAATATAAAGGTTTTTAAAGAATTGTATTTCTGTTCATCTCCTCTGCATACCTCTAAGTGGCTTTCAGAGTGAATAGTGCTGTAGGAACACTGAATTAATGATGAATTGGTCTTGAAATATTTTGTCTATTAGAAAGAAATATGGGGGGATGCCAGGATGGCTCAGCTGGTTGAGTACTCGTCTTGCAGCCCCAGGGTCCAAGGATCAAATGCTGGCCCTGGCCCATGCAGACCTGTATGCTGAACTGGGGTGTGCCCTTCAGTTCAATTCTCGCTGGGGCAATCTTCCCAGGTGGGAGGCTCCCTGGTTTGGCTCCCACTCCAAGCTTGCTTTCCACATAGGAGGCTCCCAGTTTGCAGGGGTGTGCCTCCCATGCAGGAGGCCCCCAGCCTGGGTCCTGCCCTGCACAGCCCCACATCTACCTGTGGAACGAAACTACCGGTATATAAAAAACTAATGCACAACTATGGAGACTGCTCTGGGCTCTCCCCCTTCTCTCTCTCTCTCTCTCTCTCTCTCTCTCTCTCTCTCTCTCTCTCTCTCTCTCTCTCTCCTCTCCTCTCCTGTCTCTCTGTCAAAAACAAAAGAGAGAGAGAAAAATATGGCTTTAAAGCGACTTGTATTCCTTCCTTTTCAAATACTATAACTTTCATTGAGAAAACACTTCAATCTGAAAAGTAGAGAAAATTTTAATTCAGTGATTTTAAGTGAATGTATTATAGAATTAACTAAAAGCAAATCTCTAGTTAGTGGTGTGCTGTCCTTATTCTTACCTAGTTCAACATCATTATAAATGGCATTGCTGCAATTCTCATCAAATCTTCACAGTATACAAAACTGGGAGTAATCAGTTAAACGACTGAAGTTGGAACTAACCTGTCTTTCTTTTTCAACTTGAGAATAATGAGGTGATTTAATAAGAATAAATACAAAGGAGAATATATGTGTGCATGTGCATGTGCTTATGTGTGTATCTTAAAATTGAAATGAAGAATGCCTTTGATAAAAAAAAAATTGTTGCTAAGAATTTTCTCATTATTTATTCATTTATTTATTTGTATTGTTGAATTTATTAGGGTTACATTGATTAGTAAAGATTACATAGGTTCCAGATATACAACTCTATAGTACTTCACCTATGTGTTACAATATGTGTTCACCCACTGGACATAGCTGAGGAATCCCTGAGGTAGAAGATATATTAATAGAATACCTAAAATTAAGAAGAAGGGAAAGCTGGGATGGCTCAGCGGGTAAAGCGCTCGCTTTGAAGCCCTGAGGACCGAGGATCGAATCCCGGTCCCGGCCCGTGCGGACCCACATGCTGAACTGGGGAGTGCCCCCAGTTCAGTTCTTGCCGGGACCTATGTGGGAGGCTCCCGGCCCAGTTCCTGCCCTATGCAGCCTTGTGCCCACCTGTGGAGTGAAACTATATGGAAAACTAATGTCAACTATGAAGACTGTTCTGGGCCCTCCCCCTTCTCTCTGTCTCTCTCTGTCTCTGTTTCTCTCTGTCAAAAATCAATAAAATAAATCTTTAAAAAAAAATAAAAATAAAAAAAATAAAATAAAATTAAGAAGAAGAAAAAAGAGAATAATAACTGAGAAGAACATAACAAAATGTGTACAAAAGGTGTAACATGTGCATAACAGGTCTACCAGAAAGAGAAGAAAGGAAAACATAAAAAATATTTGAAATAAGAATGATTGAGATTTTCTGCAAACTAATTTCAGACACTAAACCATGGAACCAGAATATGAGAACATCAAGCAGGATAAATGCCAGAAAAACACTACACCACAGTATATTATTTTCAAATTATAGTAGTCAAGAGAGTGTGGTATTTGCAAAAGAACAGACACATAGATAGATGAAACAGAATAAAGAGCCCAGAGATAGACCGCCATAAATATTTTCCACTGCTATTTATTAAAAAAGCAAAGGTAATAAGCGAATGTGGACTCTTCAGCAAATGGTTCTGTAACAACTGAACATCCACATGCAAAATAGTGAAAGTGGTCACAAACCTTACACTAAAACTAACTAAAAATGGATTATTGACTTATATGTAAAGTACAAAACTATTAAGGTTGTAAACAAAAGTCCAGAGGAATCTTTTGAGAGTTTATTCAGATAATGATTTGCAAACCAGAACACACAGACCTTGATATGAACCAAGAATATGTTCCAAAATGGAAGGGATAGGGCACAGTTTTTAAAAGCAAAAGTTTCAAGGAACTGATGATCAAGAGATGGGCTGCTAGAGAAAACAAGATCATGCATCTTCTGGTTGGTCAGTATACTCAGTGGTCAAACAAGTGGGGTTGTGAGAGGAGGATAATGGTTACTATATAATTAAGCATTTATCAATGTCCTAGTTTCAATCCAGGCCTGTAGAACAAAAAGGTTTGGTGTTTGTTCATTTGCTTGCTTTTTTGTTTGTTTTTGAACACACAATTAGAGTGCAAGAACTGTTATTTATTGAGAATGCAAGGAGTAAAATTTATCAAACAGTATGATAAGCATGGGGCGGGGACGGGGGTGGGGGAGAGGGCTGCTTGCTCTGCATCTAGTTTTTAAGCCAACAAGAGCAAAGCTACACCTTTTAAGCAGCTTTAGAGCACAAGCTGTAAAAAACCAACTGTTGGGCCCCAGTTATGATATTAACATTCTTGTAAGTCCTCAAATTCCTATAAGACAACATAGGTGAAAAACCTAGATGACTTTGAGTATGGTGATGCCTTTTTAAATAAAGCACCAAAGGCTAGATCCATAAAAGAAATCATTGATTAGCTGGGTGCCATTAAAATGTAAAAATTCTGCTCTGTGAAAGATAATGTCAGGAGAATGAGAAGACAAATCACAGAATGGGATAAAATATTTATGAAAGAAATATATGATAAAGGACTGCTATTTAAATTATATAAGAAACCTCTTAAAACTCAAGAATAAAAAAAACAAGTGCCATTGAAAAATGAGCCAGACCTTAACAAATAACCCACAAATAAAAATATACAATGGCAAATTAAGCATATGAAAAGATGCTCTACATCCTATGTCATAATGAAAATGCAAATTGAAACTATGAGATATTATAAACACCTACTAGAATGGCAAAACTAATTGTTTACCTCATTTCACCAATAAGTGCCAGCTGCTTAGAAAGGTCCTGGCACATGACAGTTGCTATATGAATTTTTCAGGTCAGAAATGATGAAAATGCTTTCCTATTACAGCTTATAGTTTTTCAGAAATGGATAAATCTTATAAGACAGGAATTACCTGAAATTCATTCAACTAATTTTTAAGCGAATTCCATCATAAAGTAACTTTATAAAGGATAAAGACGAGTCTTTGACACTTGATAAACTAATTGTTAAATTTAAATATCTTACAAATGTTGAATTACCCAAAAACAATATTTTTTATTTAGTTTGAATTTGCTTTTTAATTTACCAAGTGTTTTTATATCTTGATAATATGTGGTTTTAAAGATATTTTCTTTGTCTATTCTGAATGATTGAATTCTAAAGTCACTGCTAATACAAAAATATTAGAAAAAGTTTTATTTCTGTCAAACTACTCCTTATAATGGAGGAGGAATCTAAAGCATTCAAGAAAAGGTGAAATGCATAGGTAAATTGATAGGGAAACTGAAACATGGTAAGGAGAAAAAGTAATAATTTGCCTTTTAATGTCCTATTTAATTTTTTTGTTTTGTTTTGGAAAACAATGAATGCTTTCCAACACCAAATCTCGGGGGCTAAGAAGAGGTAAATTTATCTCCATCAGCAGAAATAATTTCTATCCCAATTAATACAAACAAGTATATTATCTAACAGAGATGTTGAAAGATTTAATTTGGAAGGACATTATTGCTTTTCTTGATGTTAAGCCTGCAAATAAGGATTTGCCATTATCTCTGTTCACCTTAATTCCCAAACAAAATTTGTTTAAATTGCATGTAAGATTTTTTAAAGAATATTTTTCTTCCCTTAGAAAGTGAAAATAGAAATTGTCATATTATTTAACACTTCCTTTTTGCATTTCACTAAATTGTATACATTTTACATAAAATATATATCAAAATGTTTTCTTATTTGGTAATTTTACCTACCACTACTTTCATTTGCCTCAACATTTTATATATACTTTACTAATATATACCTTTTTTAAATTTTACCATCACATGTTTAAATAAACAATAATTCTATTGCATATGTTGAAGTTAATCTTCTATAATTTTAGAATATGGTGGGGTCCTTTACATTTGATATGATTTTGGAGGATGCCTGCATTTGTGTTGTTGATAGATGGATTTTTCTGTAAATTAGAAAAACAACAACAACAACAAAAAAAAACCAAAACCTGGGTAATGATATTTTCCATACTCCTGGTAAGCTTTTAACTAAAAATTTATACCCAAATATAAATAGATACAATGTTCAAATTAGCTGCTGTGGCTGTAGGAGTTGATTTCAGAATCAGTCAGCCTACATTTTTGTATCTGTGTTCTCACACATTATGCTGAGAAAGTGTTATTTTATTTTAAAGCAATGATAAAATGAATTGGAGAGAATTATTCAAGACTTTAAAGTGAGGTTCAAATCAATGCTAAATTAATGTTTACTGTTATATATATTTAAGCAAAACCAGTATATTAGAATAAATCACTAAAAAAATCTGGTTCTAATTATGATATAAAAAGTAATGACAGACCATTCTCTTACTGTATCACCTAAAAAATTCCACAGATGTTACAAGTCATATTTTTAAAGACATTAAATAGAGCTGTGGAGGAAAACATGGTTACCAAAATTTTATAGAAAGAATAGCTTTGCTTCCCTGAACAATTCTCAACAGCCATCCTCTTTCCTGAGGCCATTAGCTTATTCTAGATGTGGACCGCATATTGGGCTCAGCCCATGTGAATGGCTACAACTAAAAAACATAAAAAGTTCTAAATGTGTGGCCCATTTCCCCATGCTGCATTTAATCTTCTGAAATCTTTTATAGCAAATGTACCATGACCTGTTCCTCAAGCCATTTACTGAATTAAGGAGTGTAGTGAAGTGGGAGACCAATGAGTAAAGATCCCAATCTTTGAAGGGCTGACTGGGCAAAGGAGACTGAGAGATCTGCCAGGTTCTCCAGGGAAAGCCCAGGTGACATACAAGGGCTGTCTGGAAAGTATCCAGCCATGTAATATGAAAAATAGAAGCACTTATGGCTGGATTTTTTCCAGACATCCCTCATATATTCAAAACAAAGGATAGAAGCAGGCAGAATCTCATCAAACCTGTAGCACAGCCCTCAACTGACCCAATTCCTTCTTAAATTTAGAAGATCATAGTTTTACTCTATCATTATCTGCTTATCAAGTAATAAAGAAAAAAAATCCAGTCTTTATAATTCATATGTAGTTCATAATTTTTATAGTTCATATATATATATCTACATATATATATATGAACTAATATATATTCTGCTATACAATTAAATCTTATTAACAGACAAAAAAGAAAAATGTGACTATTAAAATATTATTAATGTGTTTAAAGGAATAGAGAAAAAAATAAAAATGAATAAAATATGAAGAATTTCAACAAAAATTTGAAATCTATAAAGTTTTTGATATTGAGAACTCTGATAAGTTGAATAGCAAACTGGACACATACAAAATTACAGCTTGAGCTAACTCCAAGGTAGGGTAGTAAAAAACATACAGCATAAAGCAGAAAAGAGAAAAAAAAGACAAAACAGAATATAAAAGAACATTTAATTCCACAACATTAACAGAATGAAGGAGAAAATTCAAGATTATACTGGTACATGCAAAAATTAATTCAAAAATATAGTTACTTTTTAAATTTCTGAGAAAAATTAGAGAAATACATTTTTTAAGTTTCTTGATTTAAGGTCATCAAAAAACCTCCTAGTTAACATAAAATATAAATGAAATAAAGCACATTTAAACAGTATATCCCAAACCCCATTAAGCCATTGCATAACTACTGAGTTCTACTAAATTTTAAAATGGAAACTTTATATAGTCAAGGATACAGTTAAATGTATTATATAACATTTGTGATTGTTTAAGTTATAAACTCCTTTGAATGTTTTAAAAACTATGTATTCATCTTCGCAATGTACATAAAATTGTTCGTATAATTTCACTGGGCTAAAAAATTCTTGTGATCTCTGACCCTCATATAGGAACCTTTAGTTTACATTATAATTTATTAAAGATTTATTTTTTATTGTTTTTTGACAGAGGGAGAGACTGACAGAGAGAGACAGAGAGAAGAAGGAGGGCCCAGAGCAGTCTCCATAGTTGACAGCATTAGTTTTCCATATAGGTTCACTCCACAGGTGGGCACAGGGCTGTGCAGGGCAGGAACTGGGCTGGGAGCCTCCCGCATGGGCTCCGGCAAGAACTGAACTGGGGGCACACCCCAGCTCAGCATATGGGTCTGCATGGGCCTGGTCAGGGATTTGATCCTCAGGCTCCAGGGCTGCAAAGCAAGTACTTAACCCGCTGAACCATCCCAGCTTCCCCATTATTTATTGAAATTCATTTCAAAATCTTAATATTTAAAAGGGAAAGAACAATAAACAAGAACAATTTTTCTTACAAGTTGATAAATTGCATGGAATGTTCACTTTGAAATATTTCAGGTATGATTACTCAGAAGAGAGGACAAATGGAATTCACTAGTGTGCCTTTACACTGTGTGTTTTCACTCCTCTTCTATAACAGTAATAACAAAGAGAAATAAAAGTGAATGGAAATAATTTATGATATTGCACAGTATATTAGATGATCTTGCATGAAATGTTGTTGAAATCTAGTCAGTTATTAATAAAATAAAAATTGCCTTAATAAGGTTACATTTTGATGACCTCTTTTTTATTGTTATTCAAGTATATATTCTATAAAAAATCTGGTATGTTTGATAATGTCATTACTAATCAATATGCAAATATCTGGCATTAAGTGCAGTTCGTAATTGCGGATATTACTAGAGGTGAGAAAACTCACAAAGTGTCAGCAGTAGAGAAAAGAAATTGTGGCATAATTATATTGCCAACATTCTTTGAGCACTTTCCATCTACAAGATTCAGTTTAAATGTCAAAAAAATTGATTAGCTAACTATACTTTGCAACTTGGTTATCACCTTTTGAAATACCGGTAATACATTTAGTGAATGTTCTAGTAGACTGTATTTGAAAATTTTTCTCCTTTTTGAGCAAAACTCAATTTGTGCTTATCATTTTAAAAGTTAAGGTAATATACAGAACATGATAATTTATTCATTTATTCAATCAGTCATTAAGCATATTAGATACTGTATTTTCCGGCGTATAAGACGACCGGGCGTATAAGACGACCCTCTAATTTTACAGTTAAAACATAGGTTTAGGCCTATATTCACTGTATAAGACTACCCCCCACTTCCGAGGCTGTAGTCTTATACAGCGAACATAGGCCTAAACCTATGTTTTAACTAAAATTAGGGGGTCGTCTTATACGCCCGGTCGTCTTATACGCCGGAAAATACGGTATGTATACATACACACTACATGTGTATAAACATGTATATATGGATATGAATACACACACACACACATCTGTCCATTTAGTTATTAAATAATGTTGTGTCTCACATATACCAGACCCTGCTTTAGGTCCTGGAATACAAAAATGAATAAAATATAACCCCTATATTTAGCAAGCTCATTTTGGTCCCTTTCAGAAGATAGAAGTAGAAATGAACATTTATAATTCACATTATAATAAAAGCATATGCCCATTGTAATACTGGACAAATAGTGGCATGAATGCAGAAGAAATTCACAGGGCCAAGCCATGACATAGCATAAATCTTTCAGGAAACTTGAACTGTAAACATATGTCTGGAAAACTAGGTGAAGGTGTGGGTGATGGATGACACTGGAACTATGGTTAGAAGTAAAAGTCATATATCAGGCAAAGTCTTTTGTCCTCTATTTTTATAAACAATAAGTAATAAAAAATAAAGAATAAATAACAGGACTGATGCAAAAGATTAATATGATTGTTTTGTGTTTAAGAGGAAAAGTCATGGTAGTATATTGGGAAAAATAAAAAGAAATGTGAAATGGCATTAGAATAACCATTTGGAAGACCACTCCAAAAATCCAAGAGATTAGAAGAAAGTACTTTAAGCCAGCAGCTATATGTAGGACAAGAAATTCAAGAAATCATAGAATTGAGAAACACATTATTTAATAAATATATTCAATTTAACTAAAGAAAAAGGGAGAAGCTGCGAACCCAGATAGTTTAACTGAAAAATAAGAGTATTTATTGTATCATGAAGAAAATAACGAATATCCACAGAATAAAAGTTCTCAAGTTCAGGAAAGAAGGTAAGAGTAAGAAGGACTTATGATTGTTTCATATTGGACTTGAAGTAATGCAATGGAAAATTTCAAGGGACATTAGGTATAGCAGATTCTTGACTAGAGTTAGATAAATGTTAACTTAACATTTTAAAAATTATTATCGAAAACATGATATTTCTCCTAAAATGTTGATTTTTTTTTTATAGGACTAATATTTGAGTGTTTACCATCTACTCTTGTTTTGTCTCCTGGGTACATAAGCATAACCAGGAAGTATTTCTTCCTAGAAAAAAATATTAATAAAGTAGGAAAGATGGAGAAGTCACAAGTATATACAACTAAATGTGATATGCTACACCCCAAATGTGGAGGGAAAATATGCAATTTTAAATAGAAAGAAAGAAAGAAATATATTTGCCTGGGTGACAATGGAAGAAGAGAGTCATGGAGGTCACACAAAGGAGGTAGCAAATCCACTGCACTGTAAATGATTTCATTAGCATTCATGACAGAAAGGAATTTATAGAGAATTGTTGAAGATAGAGGGGAAAAAAAGCATATGCAGAGGAGGAAAAAAATATGAGAATTCACAGTCTGACTTATGTTTATCATGTTTTATTGAATTTGCAATGAAATTATTGTAATAAATATATTAATTTAAAGAGTTATAGTAATATTGCCAGTGTATTTATGTGTTTAGATATATGGATCAATAACTATACAGATGTATCAATAATTAGAAATCTAATCTCAAAGATTTCTTCAAATTTACCATTCACCTTCATTTTGTATCAGCTCTGTTATTTCATTGCTATTTTATAAATAATTATTTTTAACATATGACCAACATTCCTTTTCCATCAGCAAGAAAGATGGAATTTCATATATCATATGATCTTGAGTCTTGGGGTACAAGGAGAAAGAAATTGTAAGGGCTTACATTATGGTGATTACAGAAAGCATATGTTAGTAATAAAATAACTGATTTCCTATTCCTTAGTCATAACATATTTTAATTAATTCATATACAGTGTTTGAGGCCTCTTAATTATATCATGTGAAGCAACCATTAATAATAGTATGTCAAAACAAATGTATGTAACTATTAGTAGTTTGGTTGTATAATGCCTTCCATAAAATATATTCATTTTCTAAACAAAGGAACACTTCATAATTTCTGAATCCTTCCCAAATATAACTTTTTTCCAATTTTTAATATATTTTGTATTCAAAGTATTAATGTATTGCCTAACAATAGAAGACTCAATATACATCTGTTAAGTTAATAAATGTGTGAATAAATAAGTGAATTAATAATTTAATTAGTTAATGAATGCTAGAAGCACAAATATGTTATTATAACTCATCATCTTTGACATAGCATTTAATTTTGGACTTTTTGTAGACTCAAAGAACATAACTATGTATGAAATCACAGGTTATTTTTTATTTCAGAATATGGCCTCATAATGCCATTCATCAACATATTTTAAATGAGTACCTACTCTATATCGGAATTGTAAAAAGAAGTCCAGCCCCATAGAAATTATAATCTAGCTACATATTAATTATGTATAAAGCTTAGTACTTGTTTTATTTAAATAAATATAAATTATTTAAATATAAAATTTATATAAATCTTAGCTAAATGAGGTATATCCATAGGCTTATATATCTTAAGTCAGTTTTTATTGAATGCACACCATCTGAACAAGTGGTATATTTCCTACCAGTTGGAAGTCAAAACAATCACTCTGAATTATATGTGAGCCAATGATTTTAAAGCTGGTGATCATGTACTGTTCTGATGATTTGGGGCTGCTCATAAAGGCAAACCTAAATTCAAAAAAATATCAATTCCAGTAGAAAAACTTTTCCTTAAGTTTTTGGGGTTTTTTTTATTGTTTTTGACAGAGAGAGAGATACAGAGACAGAGACATAGAGAAGAGGGAGGGCCCACAACAGTCTCCATAGTTGCACATCATTGGTTTTTCCACATAGTTTCATTCCACAGGTGGACGCAGGGCTGCACAGGGCAGGAACTGGGCTGGGGTCTCACCCTGGTGAGAACCGAACTGGGGGTACTCCCCAGTTCAGCATATGGGTTCGAACGGGCCAGGGCCAGGATTCGATCCTCGTTCCCTGGGGCTGCAAAGTGAGCGCCTAACCCACTGAGCCATCCCGGCTTCCCCATAAGTTATTTTTTAAAAAGAGACAATTTCTTAACCACAGCTTCTGGGAAAATTATTCTCTAGTTTTATTCATGATAAATCTCTTCACAGATTTTCTGTAGAGATAGGATTATATGACTTCAGAGATGAAAGAACTTCCCGGCCTAAATGAACTCCATTGCATTTCAGATAGGAAGGTCACGTAAATTGTCCAATTGTACTGCATTAACTTTGGGTCTGATTTAAATCTAAAGATAGTTATTTTGACTCATACGAAACAGTTTTGTGTGAATTACTATATCAATCAGGATAGTATAGGATGTGCTGCTCAAACAACCTTAACTTTTCTGTGTCAATTAACAAGGAAGATGGTTTACAAAGTTTCTACTCAAAATGACACATGTCAATTCCACTCACATTTAATAGTCAAAACAGGTTATGTGACTACTTCTGAGATTAACAGGGTGAAAGTTCACATTCATCTTCAAATGAGGGGCAGTAAACTTTTAGACCAATAATAAAATATTTCAAAAAGATGTAGCAGATGACTTGTTCATGAAACAACAGTTTCAATTATAAACTCTAATTCAGGTACATTCTGTCTCACTAATTTCATAGCTAATTTGAAAATGGAAGTAATATGTGTGCAGAGAAGGGGCACAATATTTTCTGGTTTTTCTTGGAAACTTCTTAGATTCCACACTGAATGTAATAAATCTTGTTAGAGGTTATTGCATGGAAAAAAAGTCCAATCATCATTTTTACTGTAGTTTATCATCTATGTCTAGGGACTCTTATTGAATACAATTGTATTTATTTCAGAATAAGAGAAAAAGAGACAGAAAAAAATAAATTTAGTACTTCTATTTGAATTTTTCAATTTATAATAATTTTTCTTGAACAGTTACAAATAAACAGTTAATTTTGGATGTCATTCCAAGAGGAGTGATTACCTTTTTAGGGAAAATTCATTTTAAAATATCCTCACTCAATTGGGTACATTGCTGTTGTGTTTTTATGTTATTATTCAGCAAAGATTGGAGTCAAACAGATCTAATGTATCCTATAAAATGTATCACAGCAAGTCTCAGAATAAGAGCCACTTATAATTTAATTTAACTAATTTAAAATAATTTTCTAAACAACTTTGTTTGCCTAGGACTTTAGTCTTAGAGATGCCCAAAAGTATGTTATCTCTTTTCATTTTTCTTAGTGATGACACCCAGAGAATTGTAGTAGTTCCTATTGTTGTGTCTACTTCCTGAACCAGAAGCCATTAAATAAGTGGATGTGGGTACCTACATCAGGGTCTAGCTGGAACAGAAAGCCAATGCTAGGTAGTTCAATAAGAAAATTTAATAATCCCAACAACTGAGGAATTAGTAAGAATGGGAAGCAGCAAATGCTTATGCGGTTGGAAGGAAGAGACAGCGTTCTTAATTGAGTCCAGCAGCTGGACTTAAGACAAAAGCTGCCAGAGGACTGGAAATATGGGGGGAGGGCCTCCTAGCAGGTCCTCCAACCACAGAGACCTTCCAGAAGCACAAGAAGAAAACAAGGGCTTCTTCCATCCTCCTACCTTACGTACTTGTGCCATATCCCATATTAAATAAATCTAATCCAATGCGGTAGACAAGAAAGCAAGTGGACAAGGGTGACCACGAACAAAGATGCTTTAAAAATGCATTGAATGAGACTTCCCCCCAGAGATATGAATAGCGCGCAAAAAGAGTAAAAGTGAATATAAAGATAAAAAGGTAAAAATTTATGTCATACTTTAGTATATGTACAGCTTTCAATTAACTGAGGCTTCCCTTTTTTGGTGGCTTGTGTATGTCCTCATTTTCAGATGGGAAAAAAATAAAACCATCCTGTAGAAAATGAGAAATTCTCTAACACCCACAATAGCAAGACCTTTGGAGACAAACAACCATGATCCAGTGTATTATAAAATTGTGGTTCTAATCTCATAGTTGAAAAGACAGTTAACAGAGATCTGTAGGACTTAAAAAGAACTTGTGACAGACACCCATTCCCCAAACTATTCACTTACTGCTCTGACAAATTACCATAAAATTCAGCCTTAAAATAGGTTCCTTTGGCATAGGGCACCAGATCTCCAGACACATTCAGAGGAACATGGTAATATATTTGTAATGGATAATGTTCCAGATATACTGCTAATGTTTGAAAAGCCCGAAGCAAGAGAACAGATGATGAACACATACCATATGTCAATTCTTAAAATTATAAATCACATAACAAAGCTTTATAAAGTATCAATTTCTCTTCCTTTAAAAATATACCTTAGTAATAATAACAAAAACTGAATCAAAATTAGGAATACATCAAAGACACTGAATTTTGCTCTTGCACATGAGTAGCCAGCAAAGTTGAAATGAGAAACAAAATAAAGATGTATAAAAATATGGTATACAATCATACCATATAATTAGTTGTGCCTTCATGTCAACAAAATAACTATTTATATCATTATACCCATTATTTTCAAATAATAAGTGTGGTATTTATAATAATGACTTAATGCATTAAAAATTAAGTGCAATTGTTTTTAGTGTACAAATGTACTTATTCCTGTAACACTTTTCCTATAAATATATAACCCAGGCTTAATTTCTACCACTTGTATAAATTTTACCTGAGCACCTCACTAAGGTAATCTCTCCCTACTTTGATGTCCTCTTATTGGACAATTAATCAAACAGTTACTTGTGAACTGGATTGTAATACTATGTGCATTATTATTTTAAACTTTTATGTCAATTTCAAATAGTCTTTGTGTATCTATATTTTCCCACAATAATGTTGCTTTCCCATAGTGATGTCTATTTTTATTCTTAGCTTGAGGCTAAGAATTCTGCTTTTTGAGTATTCAGGGCATCCCAAGTCAGTTACAATTGCTTGAGAAAGACTACGTTGATCAAAACTGAACACAGAATCACCTAAGTCTACCGATTCCTTTCATACTTCCATACATATGTATAAGTAATGTCATCATAATCTGCTTGTTTCTCATACTCAGTGTGAAACCATTTATAGCCTGAAGATGCCCCATCTGATTTATGACTTAACCTAAATAGTAGATATATAAAGTGTCTTTGCACAGGTATTTCATGCACCTCCAATCATCACAGGCATAATTGCACATTCTTCCAATATCAACAAGTTTTACGGAGGACTAGATTAATCCTAATAAGTAATAAATTTGATCTGATTACCTACTCTGTCTCAGGCACATTATATAGGTTAGTGGACAGGCCACAGATTTATATTACTTAAGTTCTAATTCAAGCACTCTGTGAATTTGGGCATATTACTTTACATTTTTTAATCTTCAGTGTCCTCATCTGTGAAATGGGTATAAAGGTGATAATAATAACAGTTATCATAGGTTGGTTGTGAATATAAAATAAACTAATTCACGTGAAGTAACAATACATGGAAGAGAGTAAGTACATACTTGTATTTTGTGTATATATGCTTATGTTAATAAAAAATTAAATCCTCATGAAAATAGTGATATAATTGAAACATTTTTTATCTCTTTCACAAACTGAAATCCTTGAAACTCAGCTTACATATGGCTCCATAGCCAAGCTCAGAATTACAAGTCTATATATATAGCAATTGTATGTATGAACTGTATTACTCTAGAGTTAAAGCAGCCCAAATTTTATTCTTTTTTGATCAAAAAAGTTGACAAAAATGAGTTAATGTGACCATTTTTGGATTTGTTTAAGTTAATGACAACTGACTTGGTTAAAAATGAGTGTAGTACCTTGGTGGTAGAAGCAATTGAGGATTTCATTCAACATGGGGAATAATTGCTTTATTTTTTTTCCTGAATTTTGAGAACAAAGGTTAAATAGTTTTGGTTATTACAAGCCATGTAATTACAGCCCTTAAGTTGATATGATGCTGGCTTAGAAACTAAAAATAGCTCCAAAGTGTGAATTTAAGTATTGAAATTATATATGTATAATATACTTGATGTAACAAATAGTCAGCCAATATGAAATCAAGCTGGGCAATAGCTATGCACACAGCCTCCAACATATTGCATCATTATATTTATATTATAAAAACATTCCCCCTTGCTGACATTATAACCTCTCTTTTTTTAGTCTCAAGCATTTTCCTAAACTGTTCATTTTCAAAATGATACCAATTGAAAACCTATGATCATTTAATTTAAAAATCTATGGCATTTAATTTCCAGACAACGATACAAGTCGTATCTTTAATGAATTTAACAGAGGCCTGACTTCTTAGTATTGAAAGGATGCATAGTGGTAACCTGGTTCAAGTTTTCAATTTACAAAGTGAGAAAACTATGGATCTGAAAGGAAAGCTACTTGTCTGAAATCATAGATACAGGCATTCTTCAATCAGAGTCTACAACATATATCCTTTTGGTCAGACAATGTTCACTTTGTCTGCTGCATTTCCAAAGACACAAGAAAAGCAAATATGCAGTTATATTTATCCTGAAAATACATGGCCATTTATTTTCATTCAACACAGTGGAAAAGTAAAAAGTGTTCTTTAAATAAATAACCATGTCCATATACACCATTAATGAAAAGACTGGGCTAGAACCTTAAGTAACTTACCTTATGAAATCCTTGAGGAGAGAATCTCTGTTTTATTCATCATCCTTCTAAATGTTTCATTCTGCCTGGTATATGGTAAGTATGCAAAAATGCTTGCTGAATGAAATTTCCCCAATTTGAATTGTTAGGGTACTTACTAGTTATCAGATTTAAGATTTTGTCATATTTCTTGACAGCTGTGCAGGTTTTCTCACCATTTTGCAGATGCCTGCCCTAGCCACTGAACTTATTTCTGAGTCAATGATAAATGAAAAGGGCTCAAAACCACTAGAAGAAAAATTTCACCACGTCAAATTAAAGATTCCCAACAAATCATTATGTATTACAACTAAGATAATGGACCAAATACTATCAAACACTGTACTAAATTATTCAGGAATTACTTCTGCCTCACATTTTTGATTTCCCTAAAGAGGAATGTATGGCATTTTCTAAAGAAGAGTTCTATATTTTAATTAATCTCAGGAAGAGTGTATAGTAATGAGAGTAAATACTCCAAAGCACAGTGAGGATATTTTCTGTGGTTTTTAAAAACATGTTTTATTAACTCATAGGAACCTTCATAATTAAAGAGTTTGAGGCATTTAATAATAAAAACACTACATTTATTGAATTCTCTTTGACAAATGTACTCTGAAGCATATTTTCTTTGACTCAAGTTAATTTATACATAATCAATAAACAGAAAGATGATGTCAATATTAATCAGAAGTCGTATTGGTTCACTACTGATATTATCAAGAATAGTTATGAATACTAACACTGCTGAGTATTGAAGGAAACAACACAATCTTGTACACAGTGACCAGCCACCCCACATTTCTCATCTTTGCAGTACTTGGCCATGTGCTCAGTCCTGAAAGTCTTTATAGGCCTGTTCTCTTCTCCACACTCTTTGTGACTTTCACCTTTATAAAAACAGCCTCCAATCCACCTTCTACTCACCCTATCAAGCTAATTTTAATGTTTATTTTTAAAGTATATTCTTTTCTGTGGCTAATTGTATATACCAAACATTTAATAATCACTTTTTTAAAGTTTTAGAAGCAAAACTTAATCACCTGACCTTTACAAACCCATACAATTTTGTTTTCTGTTAGTGTTGTGATTATGAACTCACACTGATGTTGAGTGGCCTACCCAAACCTCATTCTCCCATTAACTCTGTTATTTTCAGTTCAGAATTTTATAGAATGCAAGGTTTTGTAGAAATTTATTTATTCTGCTATCACTCAATATTGGGTCACAATCTAGAAAACAGATAGTTAAGATGACATCAGAATATTAAAGGAATTCACAGTTTAATAAAACACTTAGAGATTGCAATTATAGGTCTATAAACAAGGTATTATGAGAACACAGAAGGAAAAAGATAATCTACCTAAAAGTAGGATTTGCCAAAAAGTTTCCAAGAGATGTTGTCACCTGGTTGGGTCAGGATGGGTAGGTGAGAAATGGAGTGGAGAACAGGACAAGCCATTCCAAGCATGCTCACAGCCATCAAAAAATAAACCAGGAATGCCAGGATAGCTCAACAGGCTGAGTGCTTGCCTTTCAACCCTGAGGTCTGGGGATGGAATCCCAGCCCCAGCCCACACAAACACACATACTGAAATTCAGTGAAACTGGTAGCCACCAGGATGGCAGTGAAGGTTCTCACCTGCCATTTAGGAGGTCCCCAGTTTGGTTCTGCCCTGTGTGGCTACACTTTCACCTTTGTGAAATATAACTGTGTCAAAAAACTAATGGTGTACAACTACGGAGACTGCCCTGGGTCCTCCCCCTTCTCTCTGTCCCTCAAAAATAAATAAATAAATCTTAAAAAAATAAATTAATTAATAAACCAGCATGTCTTAGCATGAGGAGGGATTTTTTATTTCTCAGGATGTTTAACCCAGTGCTAGAAACATAGTTATGATTTATCATATATGTGTATTATTGGTCTGAATTATTCTGTAGATGATGGAAGATTATATTGTCAAGATTAATAAATGACATTGAAAAGTTGGCAATAGCAAGAAGTAAGAGCAAGACAGTAATAGCTAATGGAAAAAAATTTAGTACAAGAGAAAATATACCCTATCATCAAAAAGGTCTTTCACAAAAAGTGGATTTTATAATAAAGCGTTGAGGTTTTTATATTGACAACATCTACTTTGTAGGAAAGAAGAGGAAAATGCTAGAAACCAAAACTAATCCAAGAGTTCACAGCCTACGGAGTATAATTTATAAAAGAAATATTAGCATAAAACGGTGCCAGCAGAGTACAAAGTGCTTTCCCCACATACCGTTTTTCAAACATTACACAGAGAACTAACAGGCTGATATTTGCATTTTTTTCCCCTGAGTATAAAAAAATAGAGGATTAATCTGCAGTGAACGCATTCAGAATTTCATTACAAAGAAAGGCCAAAACATGAAGTCAACGTCTAAAATCAGAGGTGCAAATATGCAGTGAAAAGAGCTGCGACGACAAGGTGTGTTTAAAGGCTAGAGTCAGTAACAACTATCGCTGGGTTTACAGAGGTGATGTAAGGAAATACAATTTGACTCCTATTTTTGCAAATGAAGAATGTACTCCTGAGCTTTTAATGAGCCTATAATTCTATAATTAAGGATTAGTTTAGAAATGTCAGGAAACCACTATGTGGTTTCTGAAAGTGCAACATAAACTCATATAAATACAAAACATTCAAGGCTTTGTAGAGGCCTAGTGATTTTGATCGTTCGTCGTTATTCAATTGAAATAAACTGTGTTTTCAATGCACCGCTCTATGAAATTCAAGAACCAAAGTGGGATAAGTAATTATTTACAACATATGGGATTGGATAAGTGGTCCAAAAGCAATATTTAGCTTTACTAAAACCCAGTTATTTCATGTGAATCTTATTTGGAGAAAAAAAGCAACTTTCAAAAGTGTTCCAAACTTTCTTAAAAGATTAAAATGGAGAAGATGTGATTAAAAACTAACATTTAGATTAGATTAAGCTATCGTTTTAATACAATTGTTTACTTTTCAAAAAATAACCTATGTTATATTTTAACAAGTTAACTGGTTTTTGAATTTCATAGTTGAAAAGTATTTTAATATTTCCTCAAAAATATGCACTGTTTAAACTGCACTTCATAATTCAACCAACTCTGCAACATTTATTAAGTGCCTATTGTGTGCAAAGGCATGAAGGAAAGCATGATCCATGCATTCAAGAAGCTAAGACACTCATTATCACAGATAAATATGCAAGATGGCAATGTGAAATGGTAAATAAATGAGCTGTGGGAACACAAAAGAAAAAGTCATTGATACTGAAAGAGATAAAGAAAGCTTTTTAGAAGAAACTCACTTGAGCTAGGGCCTCAAAATTTGGGGAGGGGTTTCACAGCAATGTAAGGAAGGGTGGAAAAGAATGTAATGGAGAAAGACTGTATTAAACACATCTTGGAAGGTAGGAAATTACCATTGTTATGCGTAGTCCCCTAAGTACTTTTTTGAGGCCGGAATTATGTTTGGGAAAGAATGAGATTTAAGAACAGACTTACTTTGACAAAGATCACAAAGAGAGTGAAGTAACATTATGATAAGTGTAGACTAAACTGTGGACAATAGATATCCATTAGTAATTCCTGGTGGGTGGGTAAGGTTTACTTTCAGAAAATTTCATTGTATAACATGTGAAATCTGGATAACTCACAAAATAAAGCTCCCTTACTGAACAGAGAAGTGTGTGTGTGGGGGGGGGGGGCGGGGAATAAGTTATATTAATTACCAAATTTATTTCGATGAAAAAATAATCACACCCAAAATTTCTTAATGAACATTATACTAATAACATTATGGTGAACCCTATGAAATTGTTACCATTTAACTGTTTGTTGTTTGTTCTGTTTAGTTTCATTTTTTTACTTACAAAAATGGCAATTTCATAAAGTTCAGTTGAATCTGATCCATGATGACTTTGGTGCTACAAAAATCAATTCATTTATTAAGGTGTCCGATTTATGTTTCCCACACAATACAACTAGCTTTTATTTTAGGAGAAAAATAGTTTTGAGTAGAATAGAGAAAGTGAAAAGGCAAATGGTAAAAAGGAGAGGGTCTGGTTGGTTTCCACGATATGGCAAATTAACGTAACAGAACTTTTATTTCTCTGCCCTCCATTTCTAATACTAAAACGCTAAATAAAATCAAATTATTGGAGAACAGTACATTTATAGAGGGGCTACACAGAAAGAAAGGAAATTCTCCAGATGTCAGAAATAAAGGCAACTTGGAAAAGTGCAGCATTTCCTGCAGGTTACAGGCTGGTGTTGTAATGCTGGAGATACAGCTTTGGGTCCCTCCAGGACAGGGTGTGGGCAATGAGGCAACTGCACAAAAAATGAAACCTGGGGCTTCCCCTCAGTAAATAACACATCCAGAATTCTGCCCACTTGTCAGGGAAGCCAACATGGAACTTGTATCTGAACCATATTTTAGATTAAAATTGTTTAATTTAATATAATCAAAGCAAATCTTTCACTTCATAAAGGTTCAACATCCAAAGACCTCCACAACCCTAACCCTAACCTAATACCTAACCCTAAAGATAAACATAAACCTAACGCTAAACCTAACTCTAACCCTTGTTTTACCTGTAACCCTAAACTTAACCCTAAACCTATTCCTAGCCCTTGCTCTAGCCCTAGGTCTAGCCCTAAACCTAAACCTAAACCTAACACTGTCTCTAACCCTAAACCTAACCATAACCCTAGCTATAGTCATAGCCTGAACACTAACCTGTAACATAGACATAAACCCAGCCCTAACCATAAACCTAACACTAAACCTAGCCCTAGCCCTAGTCCTACCACTAATTCCTAACCCTAACCTAAACAGTAACCCTAAACCTAACACTAGCCCTAGCCCTAACTCAAACCCTTACGTGAACCTTAAACCTAACCCTAACCTTAACCCCAGCCCTAACCCTAACCACAACATTAACACTAACCCTAACCTTAAACCTAAACCTAGACCTAAACTTAAAATTAATAGTAACAATAACCATAACCCAAAACAATAAAGTGGAAGAAAATATCAGTACTAAACTTACAGACCTTGGGTTCAGAGAAGACTTTATGAACTAGACCACAAAGACAAGGGAAGTAAAAGCAAAAGTAAAAGTAAATAAGCAGGACTATATCAAACTAAAAATAATCTGCACAAAAAAAGAAACCATCGGGGTAAGCCGGGATGGCTCAGTGGGTTAAGCGCTCACTTTGCAGCCCCGGGGGGACCAAGGATCGAATCCCAGCCCGAGGATCAAATCCCAGCCTCGGCCTGTGCCATATGCTGAACTGGGGAGTACCCCCAGTTTGGTCTCACCAAGGTGAGACCCCAGCCCAGTTCCTGCCCTGTGCAGCCCATGTCCACCTGTGAAACAAAACTATGTAGATAAACCAATCATGTGCAACTATGGAGACTGTTCTGGGCCCTCCCTGTTCTCTCTGTCTCTGAATATCTTCTCTCTCTCTCTCTCTCTCTCTCTCATCAAAAACAATAAAAATAAATCTTTAAAAAATTAAAAAAAAGAAAGAAACCATCAACAAAACATCCAATTACAAACCAAAGGATTAACAGAAAACTGGTCTGATGACCCAGCAGAGAGCAAAAAAAACACAAAACAAACAAACAAAAAAACGCACAAATCATGAGGAAAATGGCAAATACAATGACAATTGACATTGTGTTTAGTGCTATTAGGTAAACATATTACTCTTGATATCTAACAACTCTCTGAGGTCTTATCATACTTTGTGTAAATGAGGAAACAGGCATAGTGAAGCTGAGCTGTATAGATAAAGTTATATACTGGTAGCTAGAAAGAAGGGAGCAAACCTGACACTTTGGGTCCAGCATTCACGCTCTTATTAACCTCATTTACACGCATCTAAGACTGTATTATAATTTAAAATTTAAACAAATGTCTGTGACAATCTATCTTAAAGTAGGTGAAAATACAAGTCACAAGTAGAGATAAGATATCATAAATACATACAATTGATAAAACCGCAAGCTCAGTGAAAGCCAACACTTTACTGCTTCACAGTTGTGCTCCTTCAGTTAAATATTATTGAAGAAAAACTAACAATTTATTCAACTGGCCTGAATTAAATTAGTCATTCCTATTTTTAGGTGGCCCCTTAGTGTTATCTGCCAATCTTACTGTGTTCTCACATTCTAATAACTTTCTCATACTGGGAAATCAGATGGACTTCTATGTAATACGTAACTTATAATCGCACTTCAAACTTCACAATAACTTCCATACTCCACATTCTTAGCTGATAACTTGAGCTCCCATTTCTCATAAAAATAGACACAACCTAAAGAATGTCCATACAATCCTACCAACATCTTTACTCATCTAACTGTATTTCTTTGTTTATACTCTGCCTTCCCTCCCATTGCTGTAGATTAGCTGGCTGTTCTGACTTACCTAAAGCCACTTGTGGAGTAGAACTTAGATCTCACCTATTCATGTTTATTTTTCTAGAATTTCTCCTCTCCTACATTATCACTTTTTCCTTTCACATTGATTATTCTCATAAGAATACAAATATAGAGTAAGGAGGTATGTGCCAAATCGTGGAGGCAAAATATTGTTTAATATATTTTTAAAGTGTTAAGTCCACAAACTTGAATGTGATTTGCATAACAAAGGCTTTCAAGAAAGAAGTCACATTATGAAAGGTAAATTTTTCTTAGTCAGCCAATTAACTTTTATTAGATTGTATTTTTTTTTTCTTACATATTTCATTCTAAAAATAATGTGGAGTGTTGGAATTATTTGACTGCTATTTGAACTATGTTTGTAGTTTAGCTTTAGTTTTAATACACAATTGATATTTTAATTTACAGATATCTTTTTATCCTTTCAATATCTGCTGTTATTTCACCACTAATCTCTCAGTTTATATAACAGATATTACATCAACACTAAAAAAAGTATTTATCTGAGGTTTAATCAATGTTTTAAGAATATCTTGTATTTTATCATGCTTAAATGTCACATGATAAATGATTGACTTTTTTTAAGTTTTATTTTTATTGCTTTTGACAGAGAGAGACAGACAAAAAGAAGCAAAGAGAAGGGGGAAGGCCCAGAGCAATCACCAAAGTTGCACATCATTGGTTTTCTACATCATTTCATTCCACAGATGGGCACAGGACTGTGCAGGGTAGGAACCCGGTCAGGGGCCTCCCACATGGAGCTTGCCCTGGTGAGAATTGAACTAGGGGCACTCTCCAGTTTAACATATAGGTCCACATGGGGCCAGGATTTGATCCTCCGAATCTGTGGCCATAAGACGAGTGCTCAACCCACTGAGCCATCCTGGCATCCCCCAAATGATTGACTATTGAAACAGAAAATTACTAGAAAATTAATTTTGAACCACAGATAAGTTGAAGGGCCAAGCTTATGGTTTTTAAGATAACATACTATCAATATTATATGCTTACGTTTCAAATTATGTGAGCAATTGTGGAAATTTGAATTGGGACTACATATTTGATAACATTAGTTAGTGAATGTTAAATTTCCTGTAAATTTATAATTTATTGTACTTATGTGGAAGATTGCCTTTGTTCTTAAGATAACTAACTTTGAAATAGTTCAGAAAAAATAAATGTATTTCAATCTATAATGGTAAAATATTAACAAAATTTGAATGTTAAATGTATTATTTTTACATATTCCAAATAAATTATAAATTAAAAAAAAAGTTAAAATTAAAGATACAGAATATAAATAAAAAACCTAACATATGTATTACAAAATTTGAGTGCATTTCTTTAATAAAAAGATTTTATATATACCCCCAAAAAGGCAATATGAACTTTATTCAAATGATTTATTTGAATGTGTATGTATATATTCAAGAAAATCTTGATTATAATCTCCTGTCATTTATATAACAAGATTTTATTTATCCTGTTATTGCACATGTTTCCTATATTTATTTAAGAGTCGCTATAAGATGTTAGGTATTTCACATCTATTATTACCATCTATACCTGTGAATATAGACACAGTTCTTTCCTCAAGCCACTAGTGAAAAATGTTTGGCTGACCCTCTCAGGACACATTTTCTAAGCGTTTATTAGTTTATTAGTGTGTGTGTGTGTGTGTGTGTGTGTGTATGTGTTCATTCCTTGCTATGTTCCTATGTTTTGTTTTGTTTTTATTAAAATCATTTGTTTAATTCTAATAAAACTGAAAAATTTTCTAATTGCTTATAAAAACATATTTGAAAAATTCTTAAGTATACTTAGATTTGATTTTTAGAATAAATATTATTCTATGAAATAATTATTGGCTAAAACAATATTTTCTTGCTTTAGAACTTGTTTTTATATTGGAGAGCATTTAAGATTTATATATGTATATGTGTGTGTGTATATATATATATATATATATATATATATATATATATATATATAAACATTACATAAATAAAATTTTTCAGGTTAGCTCAGTGTCCATTTTTCACAGCTTTATTGAGATAAATTTACATACAAAACAAATCAAGACTTGAAGTATACAATTCAGTGGTTTTTAATATACTCCAGAGTTGTTCAACCACCATTACAATCTAATTTTAGAAAACTGTCATCATCCTGAAAAGAACTCAGACCCATTAACAGTAACTTCCCATTTCCATTCCACCCCCTCCAAATTCCCTCTATAGCCCTAGGCAACCAGTAATCTTTCACTTAGCATAGTGTTTTCTAGTTTTATCTATGCTGTAGCATGTTTTAGTATTTCATTTTCTTTTATTGCTGAATAATATTATATTCTATCATCCATGTATCAATCGATGGACATTTGGGTTAGCTCCACTTTGGGGCTATTATGAATAATTTGGCTATGAACATTTCTGTACAAGATTTTATGTGAACATGTGTACTCATTTTTGGGGGGAATGAAATTTCTGTATCATATGGTATCTCTGACATTTTTAGAAACAAACTGTTCTCATAGGTACAATATATTTTTACAAGAGTGATTATATAAAAGGTAATTATATAATTATCAATTTTTTTAAATAGTGTCCTCAAGTGTAGGGACTAGGACTTATTCGTATTTATTCCCAGCTACACTTTTGTTTATTAATCATAATTGCCACTATAATCTTAAAATATTTTTAATATTTACTTATTTATTTTTAATTGTTTTTTGACAGAGAGAGAGAGAGAGAGATACAGAGACAGAGAGAGAACTGAACTGGGGGAGCTCCCAGTTCAGCACATGGTTCCGCACGGGCCGGGGCCAGGATTTGATCCTCGGTCCCCGGCAATGCAAAGTGAGCACTTAACCCACTGAGCCATCCCGGCTTCCCCTTAAAATATTTTTAAAGATTTATTTTATCATTTGAGAGAAAATGAGAAAGAGAAGAGAGACAGAAGGAGGGAAGGCCCAGAGCAGTCTCCACAGTTGTACATCATTAGTTGTGACATGGCTTCATTCCACACAGGTGGATGTGAAGCTGCACAGGGTGGGAACCAAACTAGGGGGACCACCCACGTGGGTGGTGAGAACCTTCACTGATGAGCCATCTCAGTAGTTACCAATTGCACTACAGTTCAGCACATGGGGTTGCATGGGTCAGACCAAGAATTGAACTCCAGACCTTACCACTGCAAAGCAAGTGCCCAACTATTGAGCGATCACAGTGGCCCCCTTAAAATAGTTCTTGATTCAAACCAAATTATTCTTCACAATTGTCATTATTTTATGGTTCTGGGGGTAAATATTTACTTTGAATTATTGACTTCCAGAAAGCATCTCAGAATCTTATACTGGTTATAACCATGAAGCTAATAGGTTAGAAAAAAATCTTTAAAAATACCCAGCAGTCAATTTGACTTTATTTGTTTGTTTGTTTTTGACAGAGAGAGAGAGAGAGAGAGAGAGAGAGAGAGAGATACAGAGACAGAGAGAAAACTGAACTGGGGGCACTCCCCAGTTCAGCACATGGGTCTGCACGAGCTGGGGCCTGGATTCGATCCTGGGTCTCCGGTGCTGCAAAGTGAGCGCTTAACCACTGAGCCATCCCAGCTTCTCCAAATTTTTTTATTTGATCATTTTTTACTTGATTATACACAGATAAATTAAGGGAGTTCATATTATTAAGAACATTAGAAAGAGCTTTGCTCTCAAATTAGCCTATTTTGTTCATGAAAAACACATTGGCCTCCATTTAGTCTTGAGAGGTACATGTGTACTTTAATAACCATAAAGAGATTAATTTTCTATACTTGGCTGTTAAGTATTATCCCTTGAAATTCTATTTTATGTAGTGTGATAAAATGAAATGTGATCAATTAGAAGCTTGAAATTAAAAATTTTAAATATTCCCATCTCTTTCCCAAGTAACAAACTGGTTATAAAAGCAAATCTCTGATTGATTTGCAAATGAACAATGGCTTTGGAGTTATATCCACATTGGTCCCAGGCCACTGATATATTAATTGCTAGATAGATTAACTACACATTGAGCTGGCACTTTTCATTAAACAGCTGCTAAAACATGAGGGATGAATAACGCCTTATGCTTTAGCTTCAGAAGCATGCACCCTGAGGCTATTTAATATTCCTTAATAAGATACTATTTTCCATTTTGATAAATTTTACTTAGTTGGAGAGTCTTCTGAGACACCATAGGCTAGAACTTGTCAATGTTTCTCCTCACTTTCAAATAACAAAAAAGTCAAATATTTATACCTGTTTAAACTTTGCAATTTCATATTAAAACATTTTAATGAAATTTAGGCAGTATAAGTAAGAAAATAAAAATATTATGATATCAAGAACCAATAAAGATAGCTGGTTATGGTTAAATGAGGTCATAAGGATGGGTCCCTGATCCAATAGGATTAGTGTCCTTGTAAGAAGCAACACCAGAACTCTCTCTCTTTCTCTCTCCTCTCCCTCTCTCTCTTCCTCCCTCCCTCCAAGTGCATGTATGTGGAAAGACCATTTGAGGACATAACAAGAAAGAAGTGGTCAGCAAGCTACAAAGAGGACTCTCACCAAAAACTAAATCAGCTGGAAACTTGATCTTAAAATTCTAGCCTCAAGAAATAAGAAAAAATAAACTTCTAATAAGAGACCCTATCTATGGTATTGTGTTATTGCAGCCCAAGCAGACTAAAACAGAAGGAAAGATGCAGAACATCCAGAGAATCAGAATTAGATAATCAGGAAATATGTGATCTAAACAATGCAGGTTTCTTTAAAGCACATTTTCCCACATACAGTACTGACTCCTTCCTTAAGCTTCAGTGATGCGTATTTAAAGTTCTACTGAATAAACACAGCTAACCTTACAAAGCAGCCTCAGTCTTGTCATGCCTAACACTGACTGACTTTCTTCTCCCCCACATTAGCCTCTTTCCCATTTATTTCCTATCAAAATCAAGGACCTCATTAATATTCCACTCTTCTTAATTCTTCTCCCCCCCCTTTTTTTTTCATTCAACAAGCCAATTTTTAATAGCTAAATATTTTAAATGTGCCTCCTAAACTATGAAGGTAGGCCACATTTAAAAAATATATTAGTATTATAATAAATAATGAAGACTTACAAAAGAAAATGAGCAATTTATAGCTTGAGTTTACATTTTACTCACTGGTTCAACTTAATTTGGATGAATTGATAAACAAAGAAATGCCTGTTTGTGAAAAGGAAAAGGAAGAAGAAGTTATGCTCCCCAAGCAAAGATATATAATTTTTGATACTTTCTTACTACTTACATTATTCTTCTGTAAATTCATGAATGGAATAGATTCACTTGGTTATATGCACATAGTGATGATTCTCTCCATTGTTAGCATATAACCATTTTAATAATTTCTAGTATTCCAGTAATTGGATTGTACCATTAGCCTTACTTTTGCCGATCTTTTATATTTTAAAAGATAGCTGTTGAAAAAAGTTAGAATTGCGTTTTATATGAATGGATTTATTTTCCTTTATTTTTTTCATGAAAAGGTGTTTGATAATTGTGATATATATACTTTTTTAGGAGTTATTTTATTGTTTGAGAGAGAGACAGAGAGAAGGGGAGAGAGCCCAGAACAGTCTCCACAGCCATACATCATTAGTTTCAACATAGCTTCATTCCACAGGTGGATGTAGGGCCATGCAGGACAGGAACTGAACCTAGGGACTCTCACTTGGGAAGCACACTCTTGGCTGGAACCAAACTGAGTGGACTCCCACATGGGAAGCATGGCCCAGATCAGTATATGGGTCCACACAGGCTGGGGCCAGGGCTCGATCCTTAGACCTCACAACTGTAAGGCAAGTGCTCAACTCACTGAGCTATCTGGCATTCCCAAATGTGATATTTTAACCAAGAACTTATTATTATCTTATTAGCATTAACTCTCTTAATAATTACATAAGTATTAAATTCCTTACAAGATCACTAACTGTTTATATTTCAAACTTTGTAAGATTTATAGATCATTGTAGCTACTTCTAAATTAATATATTTCACATACAAAATAGCTGTTAGAGTACTTTTACTGTTACATTCATCTATCTATCATCCATCTATCTATTTATCTGTCAATTTACCTACCTATCTATCATCTATTGAACAATTGAAAAAAACAAACTACCTAAACTCACATAAGGATGAAAAACCTGGATAGACCTATATCTGTCTAAGAATTGAGTGAATAATCAATAACCTTCAAATTAGAAATCATCAGATCCAGAAGAAGTATTTTTAATTTTCCAAAATTTCTTCTAGAGAACAGAAGCAGAGAGAACATTTCATAACTCGTTTCATGAGGTCAGCATTACTCTATTACCAAAACTAGATAAAGCCATTACATGAACACAGACTTCAGATCAACATTTTTCATAAAGATAAATGTAAATATTGTCAACAAAATATTAGCAAATAAAGCATAGCAATGTATAAAAATAAATGTACATTATAGCTATTTGAAATCTATGTAGGTATGTAAAGTTGGATAATATCTAAAAATCAATTAATGCAACACTCCTCATCACTAGGCTAACAATGAAATATCATACTATCATATAAATTGTACAAAAATTTTCTTGAAACCAAGCAAAAATCTCTCAGCAAGCTAGGATTACTAGAAAACTTACTCAACTTGTTAAAGACACTTACAAAATTAAGAACATCTACAAAAATACCCTGTAGCTACTATAACATAATACTTAATGATGTGGAACTGGATAATTTCTGTCTGTGATAGAAAATAAGTCATGGATATCACCTTTCATCATTCCTATTCAAGAATGTAATAAAAGAAGCCTAGCTATTAAGGCAATACAATGAAATAAAAGGTGCAGAGATTAGAATGGAAGAAAGAAAGTTTTCTTTACTTGAAGATGATATGATCATTTATGCAGAAAATCTCAGAGAAAGGACAAACATTTTCAGGATACAAAGTTAATATACAAAAGGGAAATGCTTTTCTATATAATACCAATTGGTATTTGCAATTAAAAATGTAATACCATTTACAACACCAAAGAATAAACAATTTAGATATAATTTTACCTAAAATGCAGGACCTATAAATAAAAAGAACTGCAATACACTGATAATAGACATCAAAGATTTAAATAAGTACATTAGAAGGCTAATCCATGTATGTGGATAGAAAGATTCAATATATTTTTTTAAAGATTTATTTTTTATTGTTTTTGATAGAGAGAGAGAGATACAGAGACAGAGAGAAGGGGGAGGACCCCGAACAGTCTCCATAGTTGTACACCATTGGTTTTTCCACATAGTTTCATTCCACAGGTGGGCACATGGCTGCACAGGGCAGAAACTGGGCCGGGGTCTCACCCCGGTGAGAACCGAACTGGGGGAACTCCCCAGTTCAGCATATGGGTCTGCACAGGCCGGGGCCTGGATTCAATCCCCGGTCCCTGGGGCTGCAAAGTGAGCGCTTAACCCACTGAGCCATCCCGGCTTCCCCGAAAGATTCAATAGTTTTAAGTTGTGAATTATTCCAAACTTGGACTGCCAATTCAATTCAGTCCCAATTAAAATTTCAATATCTCTTTCATAGATATCAACAAACTGATCAATAGTCTCTTGCCAAGTGCCAGAAACTGTGCTGCTCTGCTCCACTAAATACAAAATACCAGACAGAACAATGTATTGTTGTTAAATTTATGTTAGTCAATGGTAATTTCACCATTATCCATCATGTATTTATTTATTCATTCATTCATTCATTCATTTGCAAAGTCCATAAAAGGAAATTGAGTGGCAATATGATGGAGATCACAACTTCTGTGTATCAGTGTTTCCTAATGAGCATAGTATCTGAAGAGTACAGTAATTATGTTAATTTTTCTTCTGATGAATATGCATCCCCATACAGCCTCTCTCATTCCAAAATCATTTTTTGTTTTATCAATTAAATTTTGTTTCCTCTGGCCTAATACCCTAAAAACCCACACATATTCATGATCTGCTACTTCTTGTCCAGTCTTGCAACCGTTTGGCCTGCAGGTTGTTTATCTATGAGCATAGCTTTTCCAGCATAATTGTTCTAATTATTATGACTCTGAATAATAATTCAGAGTCATAATAATTAGACTCTGCTTTTTTTTGTTTGTTTGTTTTGGTTTTCTGTTTGTTTGTTTTATGTCTGAAAGCCATGAGTATTAGTGAGGGAAAATCTCGAGAAAAATAATGATCTTATTCTGAGCTTTCTAGGTTTGTTCAAGATTTTAGAGGATAGAGGGAAAGTTTTGGCAAGATGTTAATCATTGCTTCCACTACCTAGAAGTGGTCTTATGAGGTTATACATTCTCAGGCTTGTTAACTCAAATTTTCCTATACTTGCTTTAGAAATCCTGGTTTTTAACTCCCAGGGATTTGAAATTGGAAACCTTTTCAGGCTGCATTTTAGTTCCTTTTCAACCATATGAGTATAACCTTTATGACCAGATCCCAGGACTGATTTTCAGGACAGTCTTCCTAGAGTTCAAAGGTGATGAGTCTCTTTTTAAAATACTGAAAAGACTTCTGCCTTACAAAGCAGGTCTTAAGAATTAACTTTTAGCCTTTCTTTTTCCATTTGTAAGGTTTTTCAGTCCATTAATTTCACAATCTTTAGAATTATGATTGTTCTTATGCTGGTAAAGTGCAGAAGTATTATAGTTGAGCCTGACTTTTTACCTTCACTTCATCCCAATTTACCACAAATGAAAGCTTTAGTAATTGTCATATCACAAATGATTAAAGCTATTACATGAAAATTTTCACTTGCACTCTGCTTTCTCTTATTTTCAGATGAGCAAACCACATTCAAAATCAAGTCCTGAGAGGTTTGTTGTTGTTGTTGTTGTTATTGTTTGATATCATTCTGAGACCTAGAATTCTTAGGGGTGAAAAAAAAGGCCTCAAAAAAATCATACGTGAGCATTTTACAAGGATGGGGAGAAAACAAGAACAAACAGAGGAAATAGCCAATGCAAAGGGAACAATATTGAGCTAGCCAAATCTTCATAAACAACACAGCTGTTTGCTCAGTCACTGTGAATATTTTCAGAGAAGGCAGATATAAAAGTAGTATATTTTGAAATGATCCACAATGGGTAGGGAAGGCAAACAATTTATCTGCTGGCTTTCTCCTATGGCTTTTCTCACATTGGCCAAAACCAAATCCTTTTCATACTTACCAACTTTCCTGTGATTCCCTGTATCTAATTTAGCCTTTATAGGCAAATTTATGGACAACCAGAATTTTTGTGTATTCTTGCTAGCCAGAGTACATGTGCCATAATCACTCCTTGCGAGTTGGCATCTCCAAGTAACGGCATCAGGGGCAGCAGTGGAACAGGAAGAACCTGGGCACATTAAGACTGTAAGGATGGAGTGAGCCTTTAGTAAGGCCATTTCGGTCTGGAATGAAGGCAATAAATATATACTGGCCATGTGCTATATACTATATGTGTTATTACCACATATTAGTATATACCATATATCTTGCACATATATAAGATACTGAATATAAATTGATGAAAAAGAAAGAAATTTACTTTCATGCAGAACAGTGTTTTACTATAGAAACAAAGATAAATAATAATAAACATGTTATAAATATTATACTAGAAAAATACACAATATTCTGGGATCATTCAGATTTAAAGAATCAGAAACTATTCTTTAATAACACTAACCAATGTCACCCCAAGAAATTTTAGAAAAATTAAAGTTATATTAAACCAAAAACTGAAAATAGATGGGAATTTAAAAAAATATATGGGAGAATGGATAAAGTTAAAGTTTTAAATTTGTTTTTTGTTTATTTGTGTGTGTATGTGTTTTTAGTTAATATACTAATAATATACTAATAATATATTTGCCATTTAATAAAATGTTGAA
This sequence comes from Craseonycteris thonglongyai, assembly GCA_004027555.1. Taxonomy (NCBI): domain Eukaryota; kingdom Metazoa; phylum Chordata; class Mammalia; order Chiroptera; family Craseonycteridae; genus Craseonycteris; species Craseonycteris thonglongyai. Next base: position 4,323 of record PVKE010007365.1, on the reverse strand, counting down.
TGTAGAAGTCAGACAATACCAGGTAATTGAGATGCAACCAAGGGAACGGTTTTTATCACACAGGGCTGGTAGACTCCTATACATTTGTAAACAAATGTTTGAAAATAGTTGACCTTATCTAGGAAGAATAAAAAGGCCTTCACTCAAAGACCCAGAAACTAATGATGGACACATGTACAATAATTTTAATACCAGTAGTGCTTATTATTGTACAAAGAAAAAGCAATCCAAAAATACTGTGGTATATTCACAAAATAAAATGTCATATACCAGGGAAAATGAATGGAAAACAGTTGCATGAATCTTAAAATCATAGTAGTGACTACAAAAATAATTACTAAAAAAATGTCTAATTAAATATAGAAACATATTTATATATGCATGCATAGTTAAAAACAAGCAGATAATGAAAAACAACTATCAATTTATTATGTTTAGACACATATGTACTATACCACAGACACAGAGGAAATTTCATGATGATAGTTACTATAGTAGTAGAGGAAGGGAAGATTTTTTTATAGAATGATATATGCAGGATTTAATAATTTTCTATTTCTTTTATTTTTAAGAGAAGGTAAGAGAGAGAGAGAGAAGAGGGGAGGACCCAGAATAGTCTCCATAGTTGTACATCATTAGTTGTGATATGGTTTCATTCTACACAGGTGAATACGGGGCAGTGCAGGATGGGAACCGAACTAGAGGCCGCTGTGTGGGAGATGAGAACCTTCATCACCAAGCCATCCTGGCAGTTACCAGTTGTGCTGTAGTTTAGCATGTGGGATTTGGATGGGCCAGGGCCAGGAATCGAACCCCAGACCTCATGATTGTGAAGGAAACTCTCAACTGCTGAGCTATTTGGCATCCCCTCTATTTCTTAATTTGGGTAATAGGTATATTGGAGATCATTATGCTGTTTTTTATGCCTTGTGTGTAATATATATATAATATATATATAATATATATTATATATATTTATAATATATATTATATAAATATATTATATATTACATATATATTTTGTATGCATCAAATATTTAATAACAAACACAGAAAAATTGTAAAGTTCCAGGTGCTAGCTAGAAACTTTTTGATGTGTCTATGTTTGTGTGTGTATAATATCCTCATCTATGTATGTTTATATACATAATCTTTATATATAATAAAATGTAATTATGCATGTATAATTGTAATCTACAAATACTATGTATTAACATAATTATTCTTAAACTCTCTCTGGAGATTTGTGGAGCTAATGAATATGCCCCTTGCCATTTTATTTCAGCATTTTCTCTTCACTTAATGCATCAACATTAATGAAGAAAAATAGTATTTTAGGCTCAAAATTGAAAGTGCAGAAACATATACATAAACTAAAGCATTCTCCTTTCAGAAACGCCCAATTTTCTCACTCTGGAAAATGAAATACTGTGTATGTAAAAATGCTCTGCAAAATATCCATTATGCAGCTATGAATAAAATTTAAATTTAATTCCCATAAATCAGATTTATTTATTAGTCTGAACTTGGCATGCTTCAGAATGAGAGAACTGTCTATAGAATGTGCTTTCATTTATTTTGGCTGTGTTCAGAACTAGGGGCCAGATCCTCTAAGAAATATTTTATAGATTTAGAAAGGCCATTACTAATTTGAGTAGCCTCCTCTACCGTGGTACAGTTGGTGGCAGAATTTTATCAGTCCCAACTGTGTTAAAAATCTAGTAAGAATCTGATTTCTATTCCAGGTATCATATACCAGTAGTTATTTTTTCCACAACATTACTTAAAAGCTTGTGATTGGCCTGTGTAACAGTTGAAAAATACCACTACTTAATCATCGTATTTAAATTTCTAATTCTGTATGAAATCCTCAAACCAAATCTCAATGAAAATATCAAGCTTCTTGTCACATTGAGAGACACATTTTGGAACAGGAAATGTTCATAATATTTTAACAAGATTGTACTCTTATTAAAAGACCAAATTATCTACCCCTTTAAATCCATTATATATAAACATTATACATGCATCACACTGTATATGTATTAATATATGAACATATACATGTATATATATATATATAATTATTTTTATAGATTTGAGGAAACACTTTAAAAGAGTTCACATTAATTAGCTTTTTAATAAAAATAGTATTTCAAAATCTAAAACTTTTTTTTTTCACTTTTACTATAATTAAATTTAAATTTCAAGCTGGCACTAAAAGTTTTTCAAGGAAATCTTAAGGAAATCACAAACGAATTAAAAGGATGCATTGAAGACAGAAGAAGCAACCTATTATTGTGTACAACATTATGAAATCCCCTAGGATGAAATACATTCAGCAACATTTCTGAATGAAACCAAGGGCCAAACTATTACTGGAGCCTACAGATATAGTAATCTGAATATCAGCCCTGAGTCTGAGAATAGGGAGAAATGATTTAAAGTTAGTGGTTATGTGAAAAAGGTAAAACTACATTTATTAGCAATTAGGAATAAAAAATATCACACAACCTATTCTAATAAATCTGAAGCAGTTTCTGTCTCTGTCCTCAGAATGGTTCACTTGAGGATATAGAGCAGCATTCTGAACTCAGAACCAGCCAGTCCTACTTGGTGTCAGGCAACAGAGATTCCTATGAAGTGATGAACCCAAATCCTGTAGATCAGTAGACAAGCTGCTCATAAGACGTGAGGCTCTGGGACTTAATATTTTCCGATATTATATTCATCCAGGGCAGCAGTAGTTCAAAGCCTCGTATTCTGACAGCTCATTTCACCAATAAATTTACTTATAAAATCCATTTGTGTGAATTAATTAACACTTAAGTATAAATTTATTTTTCTCAAGCATGATGATTCGATATACAGATAAACTTTTTGATTACCACATCAGATTAACATATCCATTACCTCACATAGTTACCTCCCTTATTTTGGTGGTAAGGACTTTTAAGATTTAGCAAATTTCAAGTATGCAATACAGTATTATTCACAAAAGTCACCATGCTGCATTAGATCACCAGAAGTTACTCATCTTATACAGATGGCTTGTATGTACTTTTATGTTTCAGCTCCCCTTTTTCCCACCTCCCAGCTCCTGGTAACCACTACTTTACTCTCAGTTTGACTTTGACTTTTTAAAAAAATTAGATTCCACATACAAGTAATATACTACAGTATTTGTCTTTCCCTGTCTGGCTAATTTCACTTAGAATAATGTCCTCCAATTTCATCCCTGTTGTTGCAAATGGCAGGAATTACCAAACTCTCACGGCTGAATACTATCCTACTGTGCAGTAATGTGTTGGTACAACTATCAAAAAGGCAGAAAGATATGTATATATAGTAGTATTGTAATCTAAGCCATTATTCAAAATTTGGGAAGGTTTGGGCTGAAAACATAATTTTAGTGAATCCTTTATGATGTGTTCATTTCATTGGTAATTTTTTGACATGGTCAGTTGCATTGCTAATAACCCTCATGAAGGCCCAGGCCTCTAGCCTATAACTCTCCTTTGTTTAAAAGTAGAATATACAGTGCTCCCTCGCCACTTGGCGCTTCATGTTTTGCGGCTTCAGTGCTTCACGGGGTTTTCCCAAAATATTCATCAAAAAGTAAAAATGAAAAAATACAACCATGTCGGCAGCCACATGGCGGAAAGGAGCGTTGTTTCATGTGGATGCGCGAGAGAGAAGGATCCCTGCATGTCAAACACAGAGATGAGCTGACTCAAAGTCCCTCCCACGGGCTCATAAAGGGTCGTGATTGGTTTCCGGTGCGACATCGACCCATGAGAGGACGAGTGGATTTATCCCTGTGAGCTGATTGTCTGCGCATCATCGCAGCCTCACCTAGCATCTTCTCTTGTTGTGTCTCGCCAGTCTTGTCCATGATGTTGACTGTCTCGCATACTGTATTTTAGTGTTGTGTTGGCGATAACTTGTTTTGTTTAAGCGATCACTTTTTTTATTAATTAAGCCCTTATAATGCCACCTAAGCGCTGTGCCCCTGCGAAAGCTTCCTCCGGGGTGCCCAAGAGGAAGAAGATGAGGACCATCAGCGAAAAAGTGAAACTTTTAGATATGATCAAAGAGGGCAGAAGTGACGCATCTGTGGCACGCCATTACGGGGTGAATGAATCTACAGTGCGGTCCATCAAGAAAGAGGAAGCAAACATCTGCAAAACTGCTTCAATAACCTTCAATAAAGAAGCGAAACGTGTGGTAACTCCGCGTAATAACAGAATTGTGAAAATGGAAGCTGCACTGGCATTGTGGATTGCTGATTGCAGGAAAAAGACAGTGAGTTTGGACACTAAT
>PVKE010007364.1:0-50954 GCA_004027555.1 Craseonycteris thonglongyai | reverse complement strand
GTGTGTGTGTGTGTGTGTGTGTGTGTGTGTGTGTGTGTGTGTTCTACTAATTTTTCAATCCTGTCTTTCATCTCTTCTTATATTTTAGTGGATGTTGGCAATTTTATATAGAAAATTGTGAATAAAATTTAAACTTAGAATAACGTATTTGCCTCCAGAAATATGTATATTGGCTTTGGGCACATTTATTAGTGTTAGTAGCAAACCTGGATCAATTCAATTTGAGATTAATATGTCTTGAAACTACACTTTATTCTCTTGGAGGGAAAATGCACTACTGGTTCACAATTACTCTTAAATGTAGACTTTTAACTGGAAGTAGAGGTATTTAATAAAATGTTACCAAATTGCTGAGAACTAAGGATTCCTTAGTTCTAGAAATCTGATGAAACTCTACTTGTATGTATAACTTCTCAGCTTCTTAAATGACTGTTTCAGAACCAGCAGACAATTCTAGTAGAAAAGCTATCCTAAATATTGGGCTCATTTTTCCAGATTATTTTTATTTCCCTGAATTTTACCTATACCTATAATTCTTTAATGACATTGCAGTCCCCACCTTCTTCAAAATATTGTTTATTTTGGTTTAGTGTTTCTAGTTATTGGTAACAGAATTATTAGCAATTACTTAATACATCTTATGTAACTAGTTAGCTAGCCATAACCTGTGCTGCAATTCACTTTTTCCCTTTAACAATACAGCCTGACAATGTTTATATCAATATGTATGTATCTGCCTTATTATTTTTTTATGATGTCAGCCCATTACATTGTAAAAGCACATGCTGCTTTATTTAGCCAGTTCCTTATTGATGGATATTTAGGTTGTTCACAATTATTTATAGCAAATATTATTAGGCATGTTTGTGAATATATCTATAAGATAAACTCAAGAAATGTTATTGCTACATATCACTGAAATGTCTTCTAAAAGTTTGAACCAATTTACATTTCCACCATAGTGTGGGTGAATGCATGTTTTCCCACAGGCTTACCACCACTAAGTTTTCTCAAACTTAAAAATGCTTAAATCAACTGTTAATTGTTCTTCTAGATGCCATTCTCTTTCCCATTCCAGTCCAGTCTCCACATGCATATATTTCCAAATCATAAAATCTAAGCAAGTCCCTGCCTTCTTTAGAAACTCTTTGCCTCCCCACAGTCAAAGGATTATTACATTTGCACAGACTAACACTTCCTCTACTCTCCGCTACCTGCCAGCCCGGTCTCCTGTACCCCTCACCCTGCACCATAATAGTCATCTGCATGTTTTTCTAAACACACCGTGTTTTTCTAGACCCCTGTGCATATTCTCTTCCTTCTCTCTGGTATGCCCTTTCTTCTTTTACTCATGCAGAAAAAAACAAACTCCCATACCCAGTTCACGGTTTACATATTCTTTTGAGAAACTCTCCTACAAGATTTACTTTTCCCTCTCTACCCTGACTAATACATATCAGATGCATAGTCTATTATTTCCTCCTTTACATCACTGTTGTTCCTTATAAATGCCTCTCTTATAGTCCTTAGAACACTGCATTATGTTTGTAAATCTGTCTCCACCACCATTAAATTATAAGTTTGTTCCAGGAGGGAGCTATGTCTTATCCATACTCTCTACTCCTGTGCCCAGCAGAATACCAGATGCAGATATAGCACCTAAAAAAATAATTTTTCAAAGAGTAAATTCAGTATGTGTTACTCTGAAAAATACTCCTATTATAAGTGTTTGAAAGCAACCTCCATGTCCCCAGAACTGGGAATTATTTGAGCAAAATTCTCTTTGTCCTAGATTTAGCATTCAAATCGCAGTCTGAGCATAATAAAACTCAAGGGGGAAAACAATAGAAGTTTGAGTTATGAGGTAGAATTTATACTTTGGGCCACAGTTTTCTCTTCAATACCTAAAGCCATTTGTGTTCTTGACTGTGGAACTTCAGTGAAAATGAAGTTGCTTGGAATTTAGACCCTTAAACTCGTCACAAAAAGTATACAATTTGCTATCTCTGATTCTACAACTCCCATCAAGATAGGCAAATGTTTTGAACCTAGTTTGTCCTCTGGTATGAGACTTTCCTTGCGTTTACACTTTCAACAGTCCCTCTCAAAAAATACACTTATTTTTTAGACAGATTTTGGCAGGCAAGGTTTTACCTTGTTGACAGAAGATATAGAAGAAGAAAAAGCACAAGTGATTTATTTATTTTAGGAAAATAAATTGGTGTCCTTACTAGGGAATATTTTATCATGCCAAGGAGGTCATATTTTCACCCTGTTTCAGTGCTGTGTCGCACAGAACCTGGAAGACTGTAACGACACAGGCTATAGTCATAATCTGTGACTCATCTTCTCCCTTCAGGGACTCTGATTTGCTGTCCCCCAGGGGCTCGTCCATTTGGTACCTGGTGTGATTGGATTCTATTCCCGACTAGCTATTCCCATCTAAACAGCCAAGACGCTATCCATCTCCTCAGATGTCTAGAAACATGATAATGCCTTCGGTGAATACCGTTTCAGTGTTATTCATTTGAATTCAACGCCGCTACCAGAACTAAAGGGGCCTGAAATGGCAGTTTTAAAGGCCTTAACAATTTTCAAATTTTCTCTACAACACCCCCACCCAGTGGTCATAGCACCTTTATCAGAGCACCTACCGTGATGGTAGGCCACCACCGCTCCCCATGTAATTTAGGAAGTTCATCCTTTATGAGTTGAGAAGAAACTTGTTGGTTGTTTCTACATATGGACTCTAGGAGAAAAGGTAATTTTCCTTGCAGTTTCTATCCTGCTTTTGTTCTTTCTTCTGTATGCAAATCCTCCAAATACTGGAAGAGTCCTCTCTTTGATGTGAAGAATTATTCATTATTCTGCCTAAAACATCCACACTCTTTCTTTCTTTGTTTATGTTTTTGTTTGGGTTGTTTGTTTGTTTGTTTTTGTGTGTGTGTGTTTTGTATATATTTTATTTTACATTGTATTTTATTATTAAATTTTGGGGGGTGACATTGGGGCAAAATTATATGTTTCAAGTATACAGTTCTATATCATTTGTATGTTGCAAATTTATAATACATCATGTATGAATATGAGAACCCAGAGTCAGTTCTAATACTCCTACAAATTCCCCCAAAGATTCTGGTTTTGAGTCTTCACCACACTGGTCATTCAGTATCTCGAAGGTATCCAAGTTTTTTGCATTATTCCAGCTGTTGCCAAAGGGCCCATTCAATGGACTCCTTCCTTGATGGATGAATAAGAACTGAAAAACAGGAGAGGAGATGAGCAGATTATGTCATTCTTGCTTCCTCAAATATCCTTTAATAATAGCTCCTCTCTTCATGAAGAAAAAATTTCAAGTCCCTTTTATTTACCTCTTTAATGGGATGACATTTTTCCTCCACCTGAGGATCTAGTAGCGATTGTTTAAATCTTTATTCTCCTCAGGGGCTTTCTGTGTGGGTTTCTGTGCACTCTTGCATGTTACAAGTGAATTGGATGAGTATGAAATAAAAACTTTAACAAGCATGGGCATAGAAAGATTCGTGTTTTGGTGTCATCAACTGGATCCAGATTCAAATACTGATTCTACTTTCTGCCTGTTGTGCCTTCTTAGAAAAATTACTTTGTCTCTCTGAGCCACAGGTTGATTCCTTATCTAAGATACGTACTATTGAAGGTGATCCCATTTATCATTATGGCTTACTATAAATTAGTGATACTATTCATTTAGAACTTAACACAATTCATGGAAAATAAAGATGCTTAATAAGTAGTAAATTTAACAATCTAAAGATTGTTATCCAGAGATTCTGGGATGGCTCAGTGGGTTGAGCACTCGCCTTGCAGCCCCAGGGTCTAAGGATCAAGTCCCAGCCCCAGCTCATGTAGAGTCATATGCTGAAGGGGGTTGTGCTTCCCATGTAGGAAGCCCCCAGTTCAACTCCTGCCTGGGGCATGCTTTTCATGTGGGAGACCCCCAGCCCAGTTCTCTCCCTATGCAGCCCCACATCCACCTGTGTAGACTGAAACTATGTCAAAAAATTGATGACATGCTACTATGGAGAACACTACAGGCCCTCCCCCCTTCACTTTCTCTCTCTTTCTCTTTTCTCTCTTTCTGTCAAAACAATAAAATAAATCTTAAAAAAAAAATTGTTCTTTATCTTGTAACTTGGTTCCAATTCTGGATCTCTTATAAAGATATAACATCTTGGAAAAGTCATTTGAAGTTCTTATTTTTAAAATTGTGTAACAATTAGAACTATCTGTCAAGGTTGTTTTATTTAATTGAGATAGCATACTAAAGAAGTTCTTACATTTTATTAAATATGAAAAATGTTCTAGAGGTAAAAATTCAAGAGGAAGTACTTTCTTTAATTCAGCTTCATGTTCCCACCATGATGTTTGGCACATAGGAACTATTACTTTCTATAATATCCACTCCATTACCAAACTCAAAATATTAGTGGCTTTCTCTCATCCCCTGTCAGTCCACAGATATGACCAGAATACACAGTAGTACTCCAGGTTGAGGGTGTCCTGTGGAGGTAAGAATGGGCAGAATTGTGAGAAGTGCCTCCTCCAAAACCCTCAAGCAATAGCCAGTTCCATGGGGGAGATAAGGGGTCATTAACTAATTGCATTACAGTATTAGGATGGAGATATGTGTTGGGGATAAGAACATAGTCAACTGATGAAGAAGGAAAGTATGGGAAAAGAGGGAGTGGTCAAAGAAAGCATAACAGAACATTAATAAATGAATAGGAGTTGACTAAGTAGGTCAGGTGAGAAAGGGCATTCTTGAAAAGGAAGAGAACTTTGTAAAGGCATGGAGTTTCAGGGAACAACATTTTTATTCTGAGGAGAGCAAATATTTCCATAAGACTAAAATGTAGAACATCAGGCGACAGAAGCTTATGGGGCCAGACAAGAAAAGACTCATATTCTCAGTAAAGGACTTTGGATTTGACCCTGTAAGCAGCAGGTTGCTATTGAACGCCTTCAGTCAAGAGTGAACTCATCTGATTAGAATTTTAAGAGTGTTTTGTTAGTGACTTTTGGAGAATGGATTGAAGCAGGGACAAAATTAATCACCAGAGGACCTCAATTAAGACTATGTTACTTTACCTCCTTCCTGCTCCTAATCCTTAATATATCTGAGTCATTCATGCAGAAACTCAGAGTGTCAGCCATTTGGCAGTAAAACTCCAGAAGGAATTGAAACGCCTGGAGAGATAATTGTTGCATTTTATTCTGTTATTTTACTGCTACTTCGGCAGGCCCTAAAAATAAATAGAATCCAGACCCCAGAAGTCAGTAAGTAGCACCCTTGTCCACTCCTCCTTCCCCTTTGCTCTTTTCACAGTAAAGATGGCTGGATATTCCTGGTAATTAGCCTTGCCTTTGTTATTTAAAAAAACCACCAAATTGTGCCCTCTCTCCTTCAACCCAGTTTGCATATGTGTTTGTTCATGGAAGTCATTCCTGCCTTGTTTCCCTGGAATTACATGTAGGATTGTGAGGGTTGTTTCTATGTCATAAACTTCCAAAGCCAAGAATAGCTTGTTTCAGGACATGTCTGGAGAAGGTGGTATTTTCACATGGGGTATGCAAGCCATGCTTGAGTTACAAGCTTTGCAAGCATGAAGCGTTGCAATTTGACATGTGTGGCAAACCTTAAACAAGGCCCAGTGTTTGTGTATATGGAGTGCATTGTGTGGGTGCTGCATTGTATCAGGATTTTCTCATGTTGGAAACATGGCTGGTAGGTAGTTCAGCAAACAGTCTCTAAAGGTCTTCCCTAGAACAAAAAGTTTTGCTTATACTCAAGATATAAAGAAGATAAGTTCATTCAACAGACCTGTTGGTGCCTCCCATAAACTATAAATATGAAGGTGAATAAGACTGATACATTATCCTCTAAGTACACTGTAATAGGAGTATTGGCTACCCTATATTGGGTGCTTACTATATCCAGTCACTATAGGAGATGCTTTTCATTTGTATGCCTTCAATCTTCACAAAACTCTATGAAAGAGACACAATTATTATCTTAATTCACAGAAGAAAGCTGGGATTTAGAGACATTAAATAATGCCAACTTTATACAGCTACTAAGTATCACAGCTGGAAATCTACAGTGATCCACATGATTCAAATATCTGTGTTATTTTCATTGAATTTCCTGACTTAAGATACAGACAATGAAGTTTATAAACAGAGAAAGTAACAATTCTGAGTGATAACTGATGGTTTTAAAATACCAAGAGAACACAGTGGAAGAGGTTTGAAATATCAGAGAAGGCTTTGATGAAGAGAAAATATTTGAGCAGAATTCTACATGATAAGCATGAGTTTCTAGAAAGATAAGGGGCATGGGCATTTTGAGAAGGGTGTGGAAAGGACTGAAGTTATGAAAGAACAATGTCTTCGTATTGTGGTTGTTCCATTGGATGGCATCATGAGAAACTGAGAAGTTCACACTGGCAAGAATATACACTGTTTAGAAGACAGTTCAGCTAAGACTGAAAGGGTAATTTGAGGCTAAATTTTGAAGGATTCTATATAATATAATAATGAATTTAGATTTTGTCCTGCAGCAAAAATTTCTCCCATGAATTGGTGGCAGAACTATCCGATATACTTTTTAAAAATATGAACACCAGGCCATAGCTCAGAACATTTTAATTTACTTGGACAGTGATTGGCAAACTGCAGTGTTTACCAAAATCACCAGGAGCACCACTAAAAAAATACAAAGGCCCTCACCGCTGCATTTTTACAAAGTTTCCCTTATAATTCTAATACACTCTCACATTTGAGAGCTACTTGTCTGGGACGGGAAATAAGAATCTCTATTTCTATAAGTTTTTTGAGTAAATTTTATATGTTACCAGACTGGGGTATAGAAAACCAATAAAATAATAAAATAAATAAAATAAATAGTTGATAATAAAACTTTTAATGGTAAGTCTTTAAAATACTAACATTTTATTAAACGTAAAAACAATATTAAGATTTGGTATGAAAGAAAGACTCCCAAAAATCAGTGTCCTATAACTGACTCTATCTTTTTATCTGTAAAATGGGAGTAATAATAGGACCTACCCTATGCAGTTCTTATAAGGTTAAAAATAGAGCTGCATTCCAGACACCTACAGGTATACATTTTTACACTATTGAATAGTTTTCATTTTTTAAATTTTATATTGGTAAAATTATATATGATCATTTTTTTAAATCTGACATTTTTCTCTCAGACTGTTTGTTTTACATGTATTAGCTGTCCATTATTTTTTGTTTGTGAACAGTATTTCATTGTGTAAAGTTGTGCTAGGGATTGTTTGTTCATTCATGTGTTCATAGACATTTAGACTGCTTCTTGGAGCTATTTCAAATAAAGTTCTATGAACATTTATGTAAAAGAAAATGACCATGTGTATGATAGAGCATAAGAGGAGCTAGTAGGATCCAGCTCAGGCATGGTGATCGTTCTTAGACTAGAATTGTGGCGGTGAAGATAGTGAGAAAGATCACATTTCAGACTTACTTGGGGGTAGGGGGACTTGATTCAATAGGACTTATTAATAGTTAATAATTAGGTCTGGGAAAAAGAGAACAATCAGGAGTGACCTCTAGCTAATTTCATCTAAGTAATTGAATGAATGGCAGAGAAATTTACTCAGATGAAGAAGGCTAGAGAGGATGTGTTTTGTGTGGTTGGGGACATGAAGAATCTGCTTCATTCATGTTGTCTGAAATGCCTGTTTGACATCCAAGTGAAGATATTGAATAGGCAGGTGGTAATCAGTACATGGTTGGGATTTAAAACCAGGAGTAAAGGTGAGATATGAAAGAAAGAGAAGATTAGGGAAGCCAGGATGGTTCAGTGGGTTGAGCACTCGCTTTGCAGCCCTGGGGACCGAGGATCAAATCCCAGCCCCGGCCCATGTGGACCCATATGCTGAACTGGGGAGTTCCCCCAGTTCAGTTCTCACCGGGGAGAGACCCTGGCCCAGCTCCTACCCTGTGCAGCCCTGCGCCCACCTGTGGACTGAAACTATGTGGAAAAACCGATGCTATGCAACTATGGAGACTGCTCTGGGCCCTCCCCTTTCTCTCTGTCTCTGTCTCTGTATCTATCTCTCTCTCTCTCTCTGTCGAAAACCATAAAAATAAATCTTTAAAAATAAAATAAAAAAGAAAGAGAATATTAACAACATTGTCTAGTACTGAGCTGAGACATGGCAACATTTAGAATTCTTGAAGAAGAGGGGGTTCTAGCAAATAGAAATAAGAAGCAGTGTTAGTGGAGGAGAGTAAAAAACACAAGAGTGTAGTTATCAGGGGAGCCAAAAAGCAGACAACCATGGGGGTAAAATACTACTGTATAGCAGAGTAAGATAGAGAATTGACTACCAACTTGTTTAAGATCTAGATCTCTACTGAATCTAAGTGCTATGAATAAATTCTCTATGATTCTAAATTGTGATAAGAGCTACAAAACAAAAGAACAGGAAGCTCTGAGAGGGATTAATGTGGCAAACTCGTATTGAAAGAATGTCAAAAAGATTACAGGAAATAATATGCAAGGTGGGATATGTAGCACGAATACAATTACCCAGGTGAGAGAGGAAGAATATACTCCAGATAAAGGAACAACATGAGTGGAAACTATAGACAGGAAAGAAATTGGTATATACCAATAACTAAAAGCCCAGAATGACCAGAGTATTTGTAACCAGAAGCAAAGGGGAAAGAAATGAAGTTAATAAGATGGAAAAAGACCAGATCTTGTTCACTACAAGAGTTAGTTGGTCTTTCCATTTAAGTGCACTTGATTTTTAAGCATAGAAGATACACGGTCCAATGTATATTAGTTTCAATGTTATTTAAAATATTGTTATTGTTACTTTGCATAAAACAAATTTTGAGGAGGCAAAAATGGAAGCTGAGAAACCAGTTAGGAAACTATAGCAGTAGTCTGAATAATAAATGATAGTATCTTAGACTGTGGTGTAAGTAAAGATGTAGAAAAGAAAAAAGAATCAAGCACATTTGGAAGTTGGAATGCAAATAATAATACTAAGCCCACACAGTCCTGATGAATAATGAAGGAGATATATATGAAAGGCAATCATAAGATCTGTTCCCTAATGATCATGCAGTAAATTATGAGTGTTCCTCTCTCTATACCACTATTTCAACTATGTTCTAAGCATTGTGCTGAGTCCCTAAAGTTGAAAGAAAAAATTCGTGGAAAATCATGGAGTAATCAAATGGCAAAAAATCAAGATGGCTATGAGAATAGGCTTTGAAGACACACAAAGCTGCAGGTTGAGTCCTGAATTTGAAACTCGTTAGCTATATACTTGAAAGAGAGCCTTGTACATAGTAGATGTTGAATAATCTTTAAATGGCAGTGTGATTATGTGATGTTATATAAGTTTGATCATCTCCCTACAACTTAGCATTCTCCTTATTAAAATGGAGATACTTTAATGATAATAAAGCTGCCTCACAGAATTGTAATAAGAAATAAATGAGATGATACATGTAACATTTATCAATGATTAAATGAGGTAATGTATGAAAAGTTGGCTTGTAATAAGTGTTATTAAATTAACAGCAGCTGTTGCTACTGTTGCTATTATAGCTATTACTGGTACTGGTATTGGTTTGGTAGTTAAGTGGAGAGAGGCGTCACTATAAAAATATGCAGAATCGGATTAAATGGTTTTTGTGCTGTGAGGAAAATGGAAGTCATTGTTTCAAGACTTTCTTCGATAATGTTGGTGTTTATTGCTCTACATTTTCTTACAGGCATTGCTTTAGCTGAATCCCATGAGTTTGTAATGCTGTGTTTAGTTTTTATTTAGTTAAAAAAAGAATAACAACAACAACTTAGGGGATGTCAGGATACTTCAACAGGTTAAGCACTTGCGTTGCAACCGTGAAGTTCAGGGATCAAATCCTGACCACGACCCGTGCAAATACACGTGCTGAACTGCAGCACACAACTGGTAACTGCCAGGCTGGTGGTAAAGATTCTCACCTCCTGTATAGGGAGCCCTCAGTTCAGTTCCACTCCATGCGGCCCCATATCCATCCATGTGGAATGAAACAATGTCAACAAAACTAATAATGTACAACTATGGAGACTGCTATGGGCCCTCTCCCTTTCTCTCTGTCTCTGTGTCTGTCTCTCTGTCTCTCTCACCTTCTCTCAAAACAGTAAAATAAATCTTAAACAACAACAACAACAAAAACACAACAATTTAATGTCCAGTTTTATTTATTCTTTGACTCAAGGGATAGTTAGATGTGTATTATTTGGTTACAATACAATTGGGTTTTTTTCAGAACTCTTTGTTATTAATCTCTAATTATACTATAGTCATAGAATATATGTGGTATGACTTGAATCCTCTTAAATTTATTGAGACTTGTAAAATTGATAAAATGACCCTTTTATTGTTAAAAAAAAAAAAAAAAAAAAGAAGTCTCATTTACCCTCTGGTAATCGACTTTTCCTGATACTAATGTATACTATGCTTTCAGTACAGCATCCTTTTGATTATTATTAGCATCTCACTTTTTTCTATTCTTGTAAGTAGTCTATAGTTGGGTCTCCCTTTTTTATCCAGTTTTATAAACCACCATTTAATTGGCACTAATCATTTAATGTGGTTATTAATATGCTTAAGTTTCCATCTAGTCACTTGCTATTTGTTTTCCATTCATTTCTATCTAATCTGTTCTTATAATCTGGTTGAGTGTTGGATCCCTTGTATTCCTATAAATATTCTTAAACTTTATTCTGGGATGCATTTAAATCATTTGGAAACTATCTAATTCTTTCTAAGTTTGCCTAGCAAGAACAAGAGGAGTCTTTAGTACTAAATTTATCTCATCACCAAGGCAAAATTTGCCTGAGTATTCTACCTGCTACTCTGCCAATTCTGAGAAATGTTTACTCTAGCAAGTGAAAGCAAGAACTCTTTCCAGCCCTGGATAGGGCTCCAGTAATCATTTCCTGTAATCTTTTTGGGTAGTGCTTCCCCCTACCCCTTGGGTAGTTTCCTCACATGCATGTTCTGATCAGCACTCAGATAAACACTGGAGGACACTCTGCTGGTCTCTGGACATCTGAGCAGCTCTCTTTAATCTGCTACTCTGCCTAGGAACTATCATATCAATGCAAGCTTTCCCAGATTCATTGCCTGGGGCCTCCTCCTTGTGCTGTGGCCTAAAAACTCCCTCCAGACAGTAAATTGAGGCAATTGTAAGGTTCACCTCACTTGTTCCCCTTTTATCAGGGATTGCTCTTTTGCACTTCCTGATGGCCAGTGTTTAAAAACTATTGTTTTCTATTTGTTGTCTACCTTTTTAGTTATTTTAGACAGGAGGTCATACGTGGCTCCAGTTACTCCACCTTGGTCAGAATCCGCAGATTTAAATTTGATAGTCTTGAATGCTACGTGAGGAGTTGACATTTTATCTTCTATTGGAGGCAATGGGAAGCAGTTGAAGACTTTTCAACTGAGGAATATAAAATATATATATATATATATATATATATATATATATATATATATATATATATATATATATATATATATATATATATAATATTTCAGCTGATAATTATAGGGAAGACAGTTCGAGAGGAAGAGAAGCTAGGGGCGCAATGGTTATATAATACATGGTAGAGTCTAGGTAATTACATATTGGATAGTGGATGGGGGAATAATACAAAATTGAACAAAGCAACACTCACTAGATCATCCTGAAAAGTTGAGTGAAAAAAGAAGGAACCAGAAGCTTCTGGGCAAACCCAGCAGCTATAAACTCATATATGTTAAGCTGTCACTTTTAGTGGGGAGGCAAGAATTGTGTTAAGTGCCTTCATTGATTGCCCTGCCTTTGTGTGAAAGAATATGATAGGAAATAAATAAATAAAAGCAAGTTAATAGAGAGAAATGAGCCTGAGGCTAAGATTTGTTCAATTCACAGCAGGTAATTGTTCTTTTTTAATGGAGATTTTTTATTACTATTATTTTAAAATATAAAAAGCAATTATACAAGAGTTATCTTCTTTTCTGCCTCCTACCATCCTGACAACTAAAGAGAAAGAAAAAAATTCAGAATTCTGATGATTTCTAAATTCTGTCCATTTCTGATCATAGAGCTCACTACACTTACCTTTCTATACACATGATACTAAAGAATTTTCACCACAAATGTTTTCTTATTCAGGTCTAAACACTGCTCCTATAGACCTTAAAATTGAACTGGACAGAGACTAAAAGAAGCTACATCTGTGAACAGGCCTGCGAGGACCCCCAGGGAATAAGAAGCTGATCTATTATTTATGCTTTCTACTTACATGATTTGGATTTTCAAGATAAACCCAAACACAATGGCCTCTGGGCACTCAGATACAGGACAAGGCAGTGATTTATTGATAAATAATGTTAACAACACAAAGGTAGACTGGAACAAAAATATGGTGACGGGAGTAACAGCTGAACTGCAGATCACAGCGGACACTGTGTTGGAAAAACAGGAACAGAGTCAAGTTGTTTTTATTACACACACAGATCTAACACCAACTTAAGACACCGAGCCAAGAGTATGGCATAATTTGAGGAGGAAGAGACAAAGGGCCTTTGAATATCACAATTAGAATACACGTGACAGTAGTCATTCGCAGATGTCTTTCAAACCCATTCTCTCTTTAGGGCCTTTCCAGGTGGGTAGAAACATTTTTCTAGTAGCACAGAGAAGGAAATGAATATAAAGGAAATAAAAAGAAACATGTACAGAGTTAAGAAACTTGCTCTACATCCCATCTGTCTTGTACTCCTGGACCCAATTTCTTCCCCTTATGATGCAAGGCCTCATCCAAAGTATCAAAAATCACTGAGGATGCTGGCATAGCATAACAGGCTGAGCACTTGCCTTGCACCGTGAGGTCCAGGGATCAAACCCCGGCCTCGGCCCATGCACACCCACATGCTGACCTGCAATGCAACTGGTAACTGCCAAGATGGCAGTGAAGGTTCTCACCCCCTTGAGGGAGGTCCCCAGTTTTCTTCCACCCCACACAGCCCCCACACCCACCTGTGTAGAATGAAACTATGTCAAAAAACTAATGATGTACAACTATGGAGACTGCTCTGGGTACTACCACCCCCACTTCTTGCCTCTCTCTCTCTCTCTCACACCTTCTCTCAAACAATAAATTTAATCTTTTAAAGAAAAATCACTGTGGTTCTTCTACACCTAGGGCCACAGAGATTCCTTCTGTGGGGGTCTTATGTTGCACTCCAAACCTTTGTGTTCTATTCTGGAGACTATAGTTTATAGCCATTTACCTCCTACTTGGATTGACTCGTCAGTAGAGCTCACTGTGTGAAGTGATAGATGAAGTAATTATCTTGGCACTGGTAATCATTCTACAATGTATATGTATATCAAATCATCACATCATGCAGTTTAAATATATACAATTATATGTCAACTATTACTTGTCAATTAAGGTTTAAAAAAAAAGACTCCATTATGCTCTTAAAATGTATTAAGAATCCCCAAGAGAGTTTATTTCTGTGGATTACATTCAGGAATATGTACTGTATAAGAAATCAGAAGTGAAAAACTTTAAAAATATTTATTAGTCATTTAAAATAATAATAAATCTGGTCCATGTTAACACAACATACTTATCAAAAATGACTGTATTGTCCCAAAACAAAAGTGAGTTGCTTTAAATTTTCTCAAATATCCTTAATACAGTTTTATAAAAGACAGCTGGATTATTATATCTGGTACTGCATTGAATCTGTTGCAAAAATTACACTTCACATACAAACAATGAGGTCTGACCATGAAGTTTGCGAACTCATCCTAGAAAAAGTGCTACATACCTCATGGCTGAATATCACTATGGTCACCTTCGAAGTACTCCCCTTGGGAAGCTATGTTCTGATGCCAGCACCTAGTCTACCCTTGAAAGCAATTTTGAAACTCTTTTTTCTGGAATGGCCATCAGAGCTGTCATATTACCCTTAATGTCCTTAATGTCATCAAAATGTCTTCCTTTCAATATTTTCTTTATTTTGGGGTAAAAAAAAACATCACTGGAAGCCAGACCAGGTGCATAGGGAGGGTGTTTCAGTAAAGTTATTTGTTGACTGGCTAAAAACTCCCTCACAGACAGTGCCTTGTGAGCTGGTACATTGTCATGATGAAAGAGCCATGAGTTGTTGGCAAAAAGTTCAGGCAGTTTTCATCTTTTTCATGCAGCCTTTTCAGCTCTTCTGAATGGTAAATTTGGTTGACTGCTCAGTTGGCACAAATTAATAATGAACAATCCCTCTGGTATCAAAAAAAGGTAAGCAACATTGTTTTGACTGTAGATTTAGACCAAAAAAAAAAAAAAAAAAAAAATCTGGTTGTGGAGAATTGACTGACTTCCATTGTGCACTTTATGTGACGCTTTGTTTCAGGGTCGTATTGGTACACCCGTTTCATTACCAGTGATAACACAGCCCGAAACATGATCTTGCCTCTCCAAAAGGTCTTGGCAAACTTTGACTCTCCTTTGCTTTTGTTCATGGTGAGCTCCTTTGGGACCATTTTTGCACAAATCTTTCTTATGCCAAGATTTTCAGTTAAAATTTTTCTAACTGTTTATCAATATTTACTTGGTCTACAGTACTTCTCACAGTCAGCTGACAATTTTGAAGCACAATTTGATAAATTTTTGCAATGGTTTCATCAGTTCTGCTTGCTACTGGCCATGCTAACCTCTCTTCATCAGCGACACTTTCTCTCCCCTTAGAAAAACGTTTAATCCATTTGTACACTGCCACTTTCTTCATGCCTTTATTCTCATCAACTTGGACCAACATGACCCTGATTTCACTTCAACTCTTGCCAAGTTGAACAAGAAATTTAATGTTTGTTTGTTGTTCTAATTCAAGCTCCGATCTTTTAATGATGGCACACAAAAACACACAACAATAATGAATGCCACTCAGCAAGATACTGCCATACATCAACACAAACACAGCTGTAAGACACTGATATAGCAAAGTTATGAAATCTTACTGAAATTTTTGTACAGTGCTACCAATGTAAGCTCACAGTTACGAATTTGCAAACTTAATGGTCAGACCTTTTAATCTCTGGAAGACTCGTTCCTATATCCTTGAGACAATAAATGTGAAATAGGCGAGTAACATCCTAGTATAATTAAGAATATAATTGGTTTTACCTCATGGAACTCTTGAAAGGAACTTGGCAAACTATAGGGATCCCTGGACCATACTTTGAGAACCACTGGGCTAAAACAAAGAGTGAGATTGGGGGTCCATAAGAAAAAAAGAATACCAAAGAGTTAGTTAGGAGGACTGGTAGTTAGGATAGGGTGACCAGACGTCCCACTTTTGGCGGGACAGTCACAATTTTTAACAATTTGTCCCGCGTCCCGCGGCGTTTTAAAGAAGTCCCAATTTTTGGAAAGAATGCACGACAAGCTAGGGAACGGCGGGAGATAGACCAAATTTTTAATCAAGAACCCCCTCCCCCCCGGTCAATGGTGTCCCGCTTTACCAATATTAAAATCTGGTCACCTTAAGTTAGGAGACAGATGATACTAGGCATTTATAGACCTGCGGAGGTGTTGGGACTTTTATTTGAAGGCCAATATTTCCCAAACTGATGTTCAATGAACCATTGTTCTGAGTAATAGTACGCATGTGCTGAAAAATATGTTTCATGACCAAGAAGTTTGGGAAATTGTGTACATTGTGTCCTCTCAAAAGAATCACAATTCACACAGCACCTTCAAAGTTCATAGGAATTTTGCAATAAGAAACAGAATGCTTCTCAAGCTTTTGTGTGGAGATAAAGTTTAAAGGTAGAAAGACTAGGAGCAGGAGAACCAACTAGAAGGCTGATACATGTGAAAAATGATGATGATTGAACAAAAGTTATGAGAAGAGTAAAGATGAGAGAAATTTGATTTAGAAGACAATAAAATGTTATAAACCAGCTTGCCTCTAAAACAGGGGTGATCTGACCCTTTAGAGAGCCAGAAGAACATATAAGAACTTCTATTTGCTCCTTTTCACTAATCCTTTCTTAATTAAGACGTTAGTATTTGTTTATAATGTACCAAATTCATTAGAAGAGTGGCAATATTAAAAACAGTAGTAAATCAGATGACAAGGTCTGCCCCATTGGAACAGACACTGATCTGGGGGCTAGAACAGGGTTATTCTGATGGTCCAGGCACTAATCCTTTAATTGCTACATCATGGAGAGGTCTGGGGGCCCCAGGGGAGGAGTTGGGGTGGCCACATTGTGGGGAGCAGGACACAGAGTGTCTTGTATCACTGAACAGAACAATTGACACAGCCACACCAGGACATACAACTGAGTATCCTCCAGATAGGTATGTCTTTTTAAAATACACATATACATGTACAATCAATTCTGTGGAATGCATGGTATTTTAAGAAATGAAGATTACAGGTCTCATTGTGTGTCACATGTGCTGCGGAGGCCTATATATTAATACAATATTGCTAGTGTAGTCTAGTGTAGCGAAGCAGACCGAGAATTGCCTTAGCTCTCCTCCAGGCCACTGTATTTCTCTTGGTACAACTGAGACCCCTTCAGATGATTCAGAGAAACTTACAGGCAACACTCAGGGACCAGCAATTCCCAACTCAACTTCAGCACTAGTTTTGTGTCTATGCCAGGAAGGCATAGGTGAAAGCAATAAAGGGAGTTCTGAGCACACGTTTTTGTCCCTGCATAGAAACAGCTCCATGCATTCTAAGGCTGCACTCTGGTCTAGAGCAAACTCCTACTGTCATGTGGACACCGCAGCTTCCAAAGGATGAGGGATTCTGCTGAGACTGATACAGCCAATGATAAATGCTGCTTTGGACTGTTGTCCAAGTTTTTTCGTATCTCTTCAGTCCAGGCTCTATGAAAGTGATTAGGAAGTTAACTAATGCACTGAGAGTGGAACAGGACAGCTAGTCTCAGGGTGCATTTAGGACTTCTCCATTACTGAGGGACCTGAATGGTACAACTGCCCTGCCAGCCCCAGCCCACAGCTCAGTTGCCCACACTCCAGGACTGAGCAAGGGCCTACTGTGTATCCCGGAAGCCAGCAGTTGAATCAGGCTGCAAGCAGTCAGGAACCCTCCAAATCAGATGGATGGATAGGTCAGCATCTTAACGCCTTTGGGAAGTGAGATGACTACAGGGGAAGGCAGCTTATATAAAATGGAGGAGGAGGAGAAAGAGAAGGAAGAGAAACAGTGGCAGCATTGAGACAAATAAAATCTATTTGAACTTTATAAGTTAAAATACATGTTAATGTCTAACAACATGTGGCTAAAAGCATGTTTTGAACTCAGTAGAACCTGTTCCTTTTACGCTGGGAATCCCAACCATCAGGTTCAACTTGCCCACTGCACAGGTGAAGTACTGAGAGCCAATGAGGTGCCTGACTGAGGTCAAGGAGAAAGCTACAGCAGTCAGTGCTGACACCTGGGTTCTATTCACTGCACTTCTGTCCCTAGAAAAGATGGGAGGGACGTGCCTCATGTAACTGGTTTGATCTTTGGTTTATTGAGAGTTGGGATTTTTAGGTATTTTACTCAAGGAAGAGTAGGGTACTTGTGTCAGGAAACATCTGGCCAAACCTCTGAAGTAGCGAACAGGAAGGCTTCCAGGGGGCATCTTGGTGTCTTGCTTGTCAGTTTGTGTATTTGTAAAATACAGAGAATTCCTAGTTCGTGTGCCTCATGAGGCATTGAAGGATTTGCTGGAGGCTACGAGCAGGACCTTTCTATTCCTGTCTCTTCCTGCACCCTTTCTCAGGAGTGAGCCTGATAAGCCCACAAGAAAGTCTGAAAACATGGGATGTCTATTATTACAGAGGCCTCAGTGGCTATTTCCCATCCTGAAGGTTTTAGCCTTTTGGTTACTTAAAAAATAAAAAATCTAGGGATGCCAGGAGAGCTCAGTAGTTGAGTGCTTGTCTCGCAAATGCAAAATCCAGCGTTCGATCCCCAGCCTCAGACTGTGCAAACCCATATGCTGAACTGTGGTGCAACTGGTAACCACTGGGATGACTCAGCAGCAAAGGGTCTTGCCTCCCATGCAGGAGGCCCCAGGTTTGGTTCCTGCCCCACGCAGCCCCACATCCACCTGTGTGGAATGAAACTATATCACAACTAATGATGTACAACTATGGAGACTGCTCTGGGCCCTCCCCACTTCTCTCTCTCTCTCTCTCTCTCTCTCTCTCTCTCTCTCTCTCTCTCTCACCTTCTCTCAAACAAGAAAATAAATCTTTAAAAAAAAAACAAAAATCTTCCCCACAAAATGATTCTACAATCTCTGTCTCTCCCACTTTTTCTCTAAGTTTGTCTGACCTAAGACAAAATCTGTCACTTGAGGGTAATTGTGTCCCCATTTTATTGAAGTGCTTCTCCTGCCTCTTCATGGGCTCTGCCCTCTTTCCTACTTAGCCTCCTGTTTAGCGTGGCCTTGGTAGCAAACATCTTGGGTTTGGATCCCAGGTTCACTCTTAAGTGTTATTACCCTTTAAAAGCCTCAAACTCCCCATCTGTTAAAACACAGAAAAAGACATAAAAGTAATACCAACCTCAGAAAATGGTTGTTAGGATTAAATGAGTAAATTATAATGCCTAACACTTTTTAAGAATTTATTCCATGCTAAGCACCATGATAAGAATTAGTGGGCATGGGGTTATCTCTTTAATTTAAATGATAATCTGTATAGAAGTATTCAGCACAATGCCTGGCATAAAGTATACAATGGACAAATTGTTAGCTGCTAATATTATTACTACTCCCACCACTAATAATAATGTCACTATTACAATGAAGAGTCTCAGGAAGAGTTTGAGGAAGGAAGAAACTGATGTTCAGAGAGTTAAGTCATTTGCCAAGATGATGTCTTCCACAAAAGAACTGAGGGGGAGGCCATAATATAGGAGAAAGAAATCGAGAAAATAAGGTGAATCTCAGCATGGACGTTACAGAGTCAGATGGGAGGAAATGAAAATTGAGGACACAGAAGAGTGTCTTAGGGAAGGCAGAGGAAGCAGAATGAAGAAGGGTCTCTTCCATTTTCTCCACCCTGCCTTCCATGGCCTGGGGAGTCTGGGATTCTCAAAGAAGCCAAAACTCTCTGGGGAAGGAGCTGGAGGTCAAGGATCATGGCTTCAGTAGCTGGAGTAACCACAAGGAATCGCTTTTTTTTCCCTTTCTCCTTCCCCCTGTTTTTCTCCTCCTCCTTTGCTTTCTCTCTCCCCCTACCTCCAGACCCCACCCCCAAACACACACACACACATGCACACACACACACACACAGCATGCTTTTTTCACTTCTAATCCCTTTCTCACCTCTAGTGCTTTGCAGGTACCATTCTTCTTGCCTGCACTGTCTCCCCAAGACTGCATTATGTCTTCTCTGAAACCTTTCCAGAATCCGAAAAAGCCTTAGATGGCTTTTGGCTTTGTTTTGTTTTGTTTTGCGATTTTTGTTGTTGTTGTTTTGTTCTTTTCCCACTGTGTTTCTCTAGCCAGGAATTCCCATCATTCCAATTTGTTCATCTGTGTCTCCTCTTTGACTCAGAAATCCTTATGGATTCTGTGTCCTTGTACCTTCAGTATCTAATTCCTAAGTGTCGAAATAATAAATAAGTGCAAAACTTGTGTTTCTAATCAGTATAGCAACTCCTCCTTTACCTCACACAAGTCTTGACCATCTGGGTCACTGGCACTACTAGACTAGGATATGCTCCTTAAATAGTCTCGACTTAAACAATAATAAACTAACATCCTGCATCTTCACTGTGTGCCACACAGACTTCCAGTACAGTGTGTTCATTAAATCATTTAATTCTCACAACTCCATACTCATTTGACAGGTGAGGAAACCAAGGCACAGAGAGATAAGTAATTTGTCCAAAGCAACACTATTAAATGGTGGAGCCAGTAAATGGCGGAACTAGGATTCAAACCCCAGCAGTTTGACTCCAGATCAATACAGCCTTAGCAATGCAATTTCACGTCTCTCATCTGTCCTAATTCATTTCTTAGGAAACAACAATACCTATGTCTTTGTTATAAATGAAGAAGTCAAGGGACAAAGAAATCAAGTTGTTAGTCTTAGTCTCTAAAGAAAGGGTAGCTAATCAGCATCTCTTTCCAGCCACCTTCTGCACCCATGTTGGGTTCCTGTATAAGCCTAAAGAAACCACACACACAGACCCCCCTGAGATTTCAACCCTAGGTCAAGTCATGCACACCAGCCTGGCCATCTTTGTAAAAACTGGGAAAGGGAATGATGAGGACATTTAATGTTATTTCAGTATACAACCTAGAGCAGAGCTGTCCAACCTTTGGCTTCCCTGGGCCACATTGGAAGAAGAATTGTCTGGGGCCCCACATAAAATACACTAACACTAATGATAACTGATGAGCTTTTAAAAACTCGCACACAAAAAATTTATAACATTCTAAGAAAGTTTATGAATTTGTGCTGGGCCACATTCAAAGCTGTCAGGCCACATGCGGCCAGTGGGCCAGGGGTGGGACAAGCTTGACCCAAAAGCAGAACGGGGGCTCCATTTTCCGTCCTTGGACCCCATCAAATTCGGAAGCTTAGCAGTCCACAAGAAATTGGTAGTCCCTGCACAAGTACCTTCCCAGCGTAAAATAAAAAGAATCAACCATAATGGGAAAGAACTATTTTTCTGTTTGTTTCTACTGTCAAAAAATCTGATCCATTATTATAAGAGTGTGGTTATCTCCTTAAGGTCACTATTTTGTCTCTCATCCATATTTCTGTTTCTTGAGGATTATTTGTGTTTTGAGTAGGGAGCTTTAAGTGACCAAAGCATTGCCCTATGACAAGTACCACTGCTCTTTCCATAGCTGCACATGTCAGCAGAACTTCTGCTCCTTATGGGTACAGCAACATTCTCATCTGTCTTTATGTTTTTTCTTTGGCTTTCGCTGGAATCCATATAAATAGAGGCCAGGTCAAACTCTTTCCAGATGCAATAATCAGAAAGAAATACTTTTATCTTCATGTCTTTAAATGTTAACAGAAGGGTACTTTTAACAAAAGAAAAGTTTGGATTGAGACGCTAAAAAGGAGAGTAGGGGGGGAAACCCAAACATATTCTTCATTCTTGTGTGTGACTTGGATGTGAGCGCTGGCTTCAGGCTGAAACTTGGCAACACAGGCGTATTTTAACAAAAGTAATTTGAAGCAATGAAAAAAAGCAGTTTGCCATTTTTTATATAAGTAATAGAAGTTCAGAAAAAGGCAAGTAAGAAAAAAATCAAAACATTATTAGTTGGGGGATTTTTTATTGTACTTTCATTGCTAAAAGAATTAAAGTCCCATTTTCCAAGGGCAAAATCTGTAAGAGTCCTGAGCACAGATGGCCACCAAAGATATAGGCTGCCTAAGTCTGATCCCCGTGCCTGGTGCATGGAGTTACTAGTTAATAAGTAAAACAAAACATGTTTACATATGTTTTAAAAGAAGTGTGTATTAAGCATTCATATTGCACTAGATGCTGGAGGACAAAATAAAAAATAAAGACAAAAAAAGACAGAAGACCTTACTTTCAAAAGCCATTAAGCATAAATAATAGAAGGCAGAAAAGATGTAAAAGAGGGCAGGGGGAGCTGGGATCTCTCAGAGGGTTAAGCGCTATCTTTGCAGCCCCAGGGTCTGAGGACAGAGTCCAGGCCCAGCCCTTGCCCAGCGTGTATGGATCCCTATGCTAAACTGGGGTGTGCTTCCCATGTGGGAGGTCCCCAGTTGGGTTCTTGTCCCCACTCCCGGTTTGGCCCCTGGCTCCAGGGGCCTCCCATGTAGGAGGTCCCCAACCTGGTTCCTGCCCTGTGCAGCCCCCACCCACCTGTGTGGAACAAAACCATGTGGAAAACTGATGATGTGTAACTATGGAGACTGCTCTGGGCCCTCCCCCTTCTCTCTGTCTCTCTCTGTCTCTCTCTGTCTATGTCAAAAACAATAAAATAAATCTTTTCTTAAAAAAATGGGTAGTGTTAGGTATGGGGGAGGGGTGGAAAGCGAAGTGACTTTGGAGTTAGAAACTTGGGATCATCTCCAGCTCCATTCCTGTGTGAGATGGACAACTTCTGTCTCTGAGATTTGAGTCACACATCTAAAGAGCGGGGCATGTGCCCTGCATAACTATGACACATTAACAATACACAACACATGTGAAGCATCGGGTCCTTTGCCTGATTCATGCAGCCGTTCAGTAACTATTACTTCTCAGCCCCCTACTCTCCTGTGATCTGAGTAAGGAACCAGCCACCATACACTCAAATACCATTCGTCTCCTCCTTGTCAGGATGAAACAGAAGCAAAAAGAGAAAGTCAGTTGCCAAGGTAGCATTACTATGTGGCCAAGGCACTGTCACACAGCAGGCAAATTTAAAAAATGGAGCTGGGGTTGGATTCGGGCCTGTTTTGTCTGTCCATGGTATCAAAAATCCTCTCTATGTAACTAGACAAGGCCCTGGCTTTCAATATTGTAAGAAACTATTCCATAATGACACATTTACTAGGGAGGAATAAAATTTTGCTAGTCCTTTTAGTATTTAATATGGTTTTCTAAGCTTTGTATAAAATAATACAGAGGGCAATAGTTTTACTATTCCTATCAAATTTAATTTTGTTGGCGATGCCGGGACAGCTCAGTGGTTGAGTGTTCTCACAATTGCGTGGTCTGGGGTTTGATTCCAGGCCCAGCCTGTGCAAACCCCACATGCTGAACTGGTAACCGCCGAGATGGCTCAGCGGATGTACAACTATGGAGACTGTTCTGGGCCCTCCCCCTTCTCTCTCTCTCTCTCTCTCTCTCTCTCTCTCTCTCTCTCTCTCTCTCTCTCTCTCTCGTCTCAAACAATAAAAAAGTAAGCCTTTACATTTTTTTTAATTTTGTCGACTAAACTGACTCTGTAAAAGGTTTTTTCAGAGAATGCAGTAGGAAGTGATTGATAAGAGGCTGAAAGGCAACATCTGGAACTTCTCTAGAGAGAACCTATGTCTGAACACAGGAGTGAGTTTACCCGGGACAGGAGACTGAACAGAGCTAAGAAGCTCTCGGAAGCTCACAGACGGGACACCTAGACGCCATCACACACTAGCAATCAGCAGGAGTGGGCGCTCATTTGTGGTTTCCTGTTGAAATGGTCATGAATGATGAATGACATGAGGGTCAGCAGGGAAAAAGGAGGGGCGGGCTTAACTGTGATTTGCCATAAGAATCATCATTCAGGGAGCCCCTGGGAATACCTGTAGTAACAGAATGGTGAGGTGCTATTTAAGTGTTTTACATAATTTACTGTATATATGCCAGGCACATGTGTAGTATCCTCTGAAGGAGGCATGTTAGTGTCTATTTCAGAGATGAGAAAACTCTAGAGAGAAAGGAGTCAAAAGCCAATTAGACAGACCTGGAATATGAATCTCTGTCTGCCACTTCCCATCTGTGTGAACTTGCTAAGACTCAGCTCCCTCATTTACAAAAAGAACATGTAGATCACACTGCAGCACTGATGTAAATGTTAGAGATGGTGAATGTAGTGTCTAGCACAATCCTTGGGATAGAGGAGTGCTAGTGCTAGATGCTTCACAAAGGCACATAGTAGATGCTAAACTAACATGATGATGGATGGATGGATGGATGGATGGATGGCCACTAGACAGAAAGACATTGTATAAAAAACAAAATACAAAAGTTGATAACTGAACATACAACTAGGGGCTTTTCTTTCTTTCTTTCTTCCTTCCTTCCTTCCTTCCTTCCTTTCTTTCATCTTTCTTTCTGTCTTTTTTTCTTTTTCTTTCTTTTAATTGTAGAAAGAGGTATAAGACATATGTATCCCATTTGAATTGTGAATAAACCTGAAGCCTTATCGCAAATAATGTCTCCCAAGGTCATTCAGCTAAGTTAACTCTTCAACCAGTATTAACTGAGTACCTACTCTTTGCCATGTACTATTCCAAGATTTGGGACTATAGTAATAAAATATACAAAAAACAAAAACAAAACACAAACCCTCCCCACATGAAGCTTGTGTTTATTGAGAGGAGGCAGAAAGTAGGCACTAAACACAGCAATGAATAATGTGTACGTTCATAGAGTGAGGAGCTAAGGCACAGAAGGAATCCTAATCCTGGGGCAGCAAGACCACAGCCCAGAATTGAAGATCATGCGCATCTACCACCCATAGACTCCAAGTAGCATGGACAAATGCCCATGGCTTCGGCCACTGCTTTCTGCACTCAGTTTTGTTCCTCTGAAGCTTGCACATTTAACTGTGGCATGCATGTGGCAAAAGTGGAGCCAACGTGCAGAGGTTCCCGACTCTGTTCTAGATGAACAGCTGAGCACCCCGAGAAGAGCTGACCTCAGGGCTTTCAGACCAATGGGAAAATTAGGGTCACTTTTTGTTCTATTGTGTTACATTAGTTGTGCTGTGGTTTTATAGCTTCATGGGAGTAAAGTAGATGGAGTCCCTGACCTTGGGTATTGACAAGCTAAAAAAAAAAAATATCCTCTAGGCTACATGTGGTCTGGCTAATATTGTACAGTAGCTAAAGGCCAGACCCTGGCCACCATTCAGAAGTATTGATTAGGACTCTTGTTAAGCACTTAGAAGGAGGGATCCAAGCCACGCAGAAAATATGACCTGAACCACCTATAAAACCTAGAGGGATTAAGATTCTTGCCTCCTAATTATCTCTTCATCGGTCTGCTCTCTCTGTTCCCAGCCATTGCTCAATCAGCTCACCACCATCTCTCACTTGAACAGCTGCAGCAGCCCTGCTTCCTTCAGTGGTCCCCACTGCTCTACAAAAACACACACACACACATGAGTACAGTTTACAAACCACGTCAAGACCCGGCTGCTTCAAGACACCAGCCCCGCACTTGCCCTTCCTCCCTTCCCTCTCCTACAGCCATAGGGAAGTCCTTATAGCTCCCCAACATGTGCCACGTTTTCTAATCACCGCGGATTTGTGTTTCCTCCTTTTGAAATTTCTTTCCTTCTACTCTGCAGCTGACCCACCCAGACTCAGACTCCCTCATCTGAACTGTTACCTCCTAACATTAATGCCATCTCTCTACATTTTTAGACTGGGGTAGTGGTTCCTCCCCTGCACTCTTATATAATGGGGCCTTCCTAATCAGCTAATACTAGTTTGTTAAGCAACTGAATGTATGTAAGTAAATGAATCCAAGTGTCTCCCAGAGACTCGGTGACAAAGCTGCATCCTAGAACCAGTATCACCAATCTCTCCTATCCAACCCCAAACTACACAGCCCAAGAAGTCAGTGCACGCACCCACATTTGGGGGCAGGTGTATGATGGGTAGATGGTGCCTTTTTCCTGAACTGCGTGCTGCGCATGGGCTTTTCCCTTCGAGGACTGTATTCCCACCCTGGGGTTGTATCTGTATACTTCAGTCAGGAGAGCTGGGCCTCCACAGTTGATACCTTCTCCTCTCTGCTTCAACTCACAACCAGGACTTCTAGTGAATTTAGCTTTCTGGGGAAAGTAAATCTCTTGCATGATGGGTTATAAAAATCAGCAGGCTCTCTGTGTCATTGTCCCAATAGGTGCATCAAGGTAGAAGTCTAAGTGTTCCTCTGCCACTATGCATCTTCTAGAAATAAACTTACCAAGTCTCAGAATATTCATGATAGAAAGACCATAAAAATTGTTAGCTCTATACTCCTTATTTTATAGATCTTTTTTCTTCCTTCCTTCATTCCTTTTATCTTCCTTCCTTTCTCCTTTCCTCTCTCCCTTCCTTCCTTCCTTCTTTCTATCCTTCCTTCCTACATTCTTTTCCTTCCTTCCATCCCCTAATTTTTCCTTCCTTCCTGCAATACCTACTGTGTATCAGGCAGTAGGCTCAGAATCGGTCATGTAATCAGACAGAAACAGATCAGTATGCTTACCTTACAAAGTTTATCGTTCATCTAGGCCTTTGGGCAGGTAACCAGATAATCACAACACTGTGAACTAGGTGAGGACTGTTTATCCATTTGTTTGACCAGTTCATGACATGTGGCATAGGACTAAGAATTCATTAGACTCAGTTTTGTGCAATAGTTGTATTCTATTGAATGTTGTGTTCTTGTTTGAAACTTTAACTAAAATTAGGAAAATCAAAGTTTATGCTTGGTAAAGTTAATATGAGAAAAGTTAATATGCCTCACTACCAATGGTTTGGCACTGGATCCTGCAAAGAATAGATGCTAAATAAATATTTGTTAGATGGTCTCATCATGCTTTAAAGACTATTTCTCCCTTGTCCAAATTTACTACCGGTAGTTTTTCTTCAAAATGCCTTCTGATTTGACCAAAACATAAGTATATCATCAAAAGTCAGAAAGAAAGACAACCAATGTATATTAAGTAACAGATTTTATACAGGCCTTATGTTACTTATAGTATCTCAATTATTCTCATGAAATTTTTTAAGTCCCACTTACAACACCCACTTTTTACGATGGAAGGACTTAAGGCTTATAGAGGTTCTGTGACCTTCCTGATGTGACACATCAGGTACCTCTGAAGCCAGCCAAGGTCTGTCTAATATATTTAGTTGCTCACCATGTGATTTGAACAACTAGCAGCCTGGAATTGGTTTACACAGCTATATGGAAATAAGAATCTTGCCTTCTTAGGTGACCATTTTAATCAAGGGTGGTTTTTATGTTTAAATTCTGATCATCTTGTTTAAAAAAATCAGTCTCATTACCTCAAATACAAGACTATATCTTGAATGACTATATCTAAAATTCACCTCTATTTTTTCTGTAATTTATATCTGTAAGAATCTCCTTTTTTCTGATTAAGAAGGCTTTTTGTGCCAACTCTCAAATTCTGGCAGCTCTGAGACTTGATTAGCTCCAATTTTTATGTTTTCTTTTAACTTATATCAAGTTTGGGCGCATAACCCCCTCCTCATCTCATAACTACTGCCCAACCGTGTTTCCCACAGCGACTCCAGTCACTCTCACTGTGACAGTGTCCATTACACTCAGATTCCTTGAGGTGGCACCCCTCTCTCCTACCCCCAGCATATTAGCAAGGCTACTGATTTTAAGTTACAAAACCAGCTTGAAGTAATTTGAGCAAAAATGTGGGATTTATTTTAAGAATAGAAAATTGTCTCGTGGAAAACAGGGTCAGGAATGCAGGTGAAGCTCAGAATTCTATAGTATCTGGAGTTCCTCCAGCTCTCTCTCTCTGCCCCTCTCCACATGGCCTCCTGATTCTTCTCTGTCCGAGGGCTGGCTTTCTTTGGTTTCTTGTCCACATGAAAGAAGACATGGTCATTTCCAGTTCCCAAATGGACTTATTATAGTCCAGCCACCTAAAAGAACTCATGCTCTTAGTCTGATTTCCAAATTTCTGGGCAAAGAATTCTGAGCAGCAGGATAGCAGCACTTGGTCCAAGCAAATGTGGCCAGGAAGGTATATTCTTACTCAAAGTGGTTGCCAGGGGTCTATTGTATGGAACAGGGTCGGGGTGGCTTGAAGGGAGAGAACTATAAACAGACCAGGTTCTAAAATAAGTCTGCTGCTTTCTCCTCACTAAGTTATCTATGTTTGGGGGAAGCCAGGACAGCTCAGCAGGTTGAGCACTTGCCTTGCAACTGTGAGGTCCAGGGATCAAATCCCAGCCCTGACCCATGCAAACCCATATGCTGAACTGTGACACAACTGGTAATCACCAGGGTGGTGGCAAATGTTCTTGCCTCCCACATGGGAGGCCCCCAGTTTAGTTCCCTCCCTGCGCAGCCCCACATCTCTCTCTCTCTCTCTATCTCTCTCTCTCTCTCTCTCTCTCTCTCTCTCTCTCTCTCTCTCTCACACACACACACACACACACACACACACACAGCTTCTCTCAAAAATGATAAAATAAGGAAAGCTGGGATGACTCAGAGGGTTAGCACTCATTTTGCAGCTCTGGGGCTAAGGATCGAATCCCAGCCCCGGCCCATATGGACCCATACGCTGAACTGAGGCGTGCCTTCCATGCAGGAGGCCCCCCAGCCTGGTTCCCACCCTGTGCAACCCCCGCCCCCCTGTGTGGAACGAAACCATGTCAAAAACTGATGACGAGCAACTATGGAGACTGCTCTGGGCCCTCTCTCTTCTCTCTGTCTGTCTTTGTCTCTCTCTGTCTCTTGTCAAAAACAATAAAATATTTTTTTTTAAACAAAAAAATAATAAATCTTAAAAAAAAAAAATTATCTTTGCTTTCGGCACTCTGCTGGCAATGAGCAAAGTGAAGCCAGAATCAGACTTGAAGATCGTAGCAATAGTTTGTAGCAGTTACCAAAGGGACTTGGCAGAGGGAGAACCATGAGGACTGTGACCACCTCCATCTGTTCTTAGTGACCAACATGGTGCTTGAAACTCAGTAGAAATGAGAGATCCACTAATTAGATGATGAGTAAATCCCAAGAGAAAAGTATTGTTTATTATACTCACTCGCTAGTGTGGAAAGGAGAGTAAGAAATGAAGAAAGCGAGATGAGGG
The DNA here is from genome assembly GCA_004027555.1 of Craseonycteris thonglongyai. Classification (NCBI taxonomy): domain Eukaryota; kingdom Metazoa; phylum Chordata; class Mammalia; order Chiroptera; family Craseonycteridae; genus Craseonycteris; species Craseonycteris thonglongyai. The sequence continues at coordinate 22,274 of PVKE010007364.1, read as the reverse complement.
AACTCATTACTATTTTCTAAGTTAACATAGCAGCGATAGCTCTGGAGGATAGATTGGCACATAGCACGTGTCTCGTTCCAAATGAGGGCTGGGCAAGCATTTTCAGAGTCTGATATTTTGAAAGTGGCACTGGCACTTGGAGATGTATTTTTAAGGCTTTTCAGGCAAATGCTGTGCATAATCCAAGAAACTATGCATATTAAAAGAAATATATGTTTGCAGTGGAAAAATCTTTCTCATATAGGCAGGATTGGAAAAGGTGAGCAACTTCATGAGTTTTAAATAATTAAAAACTATCCTCTATATAGAAATCTTCACAGACTATTTTCTATAGCAATCTAGAGTATTGAAATAAAAATATTTTCAAAATGTACCTACTTCGGTAGATTAGTTGTTTGTTTTATAGATGTTCTTGATTTGTTTTATTTTTATTATTATTTAATCATTGTGACTATTTTAAGGTATACATTTTACTCACCTGGATTTTATGTGCCTTGTTAGATGAACATAGATAGTAGTTCAGGGGATTGGGGGTGGTAAGAGATGGAATTAATAAAAACATTCTTTAATTTGAAGTCCCATGCTTTAGTTTCCTGTTAAGTTGCTATTTGTTCTCAGTCCAGTGACTTTTCTTAGAATGTGAAATTGGATTCAGTGATCTCTAAAATTTGCTTATAGTCTAGTGTCTTACAATTTTTCAACCAAAAAGTATTTATTGATAAGAAATAGTCTTCTGGGAAGAAAATCTAAAAAATAGTCTTACATTTGGGAAAGACTTATGGAAACAAATCTTATTGTGTGACATTGTTTAGAATGGGAGAAATATTAATACAACCTAAATATCCAATATAAAAACTAATCCCATAAAGTCATGGCCTTTCCTAAAGAGACTACTGTTAAGTGGTCTGAAATTATGATTTTTAGAACCATGTAAAGCCTGACAGTTACACATAACCATGTGCTGAAGGACCATGTGCAAAGGTATAACAACCAGGCCTAGTGTGACATTGGACTCATGTGCTTCCAGAGAAACCCAGTAACTGGAAGTAGGAAGGTGATGGTGCCACACTGTCTTGGGGCAAACCAAACTTGAAAAAGCACAAAGGAACCCCAAAAATCCTGAGTTTCTTCAGCTGGGGAAAAGCTAGAGAAACTCAAGATTTTCACCTGGAAGAGGAGGAAACTCAGAGACTCAAACTTCTGTAGAGTTGCCATAAAGAAAAGGGAGTAGACAGGTTTGTACAGTCACATGAGAAAAAATAAAAACCAATCAACAGAAACTTCTAGAAGATCAATCTCAACATAAGAGATCAAAGAATTTTGTAAAAATCCAAGAGTGGATATACAGCCACTCCTCACTTAGTGATCTATCTGTTTAACGACCACTGGAACTTATGGCCGGTTCTCTAGTACAGGGAATCACCTTTCTCAATTTGTTAGTATTCATTACATGAAGCATTCACAATCATACAAGACTACATATACCATTATAAATGGGTCACATGATAGCTATTGAAAAATTTATACCCTATGGCACCACAACACACCACAAGATGCCTGCCTTTAAGCTCTTCACTTATCCACCAATTCACTTAAGGACCTAGTCATAGGAATAGAAGTTGGTCATTAAGTGAAGAGTGCCTTATCACCTGTGGGAAAGTAAGGGCCCTATTATTGGAGATGAGTAGTATGAGCCTGCAGAGATGGGGATGTAAGAGAATCTAAAAAACTAGACAGAGGCCTTTAAAATCCTTTCCAGCCAGCAGGGTTGAGGTCTCAAAAACTCTGAGAAAAGGAGATTAAAGGCAAGGTGTCCATCAGAAAGGCGATCGTCTGACTGTTTATAGGGTAACTCTCAATGGTCTGTTTAACCTTATTAGCTTCTTATTTTACCCACTAAATCCACCAACACAACTGAGAAGCTACCTGTTTCCCCTTAAGTTCCTGTTCAGGCTACCACAATTTCTGTTCACCATTGTTGAGTTTACCTTCTCCCTTTACAGAGAATTTCATAGAAAAGATTCTATCACCCCTCCAATAAACTCAAATGAATAGGCAAATCTATAACAAATAGGTAAAAGTTTTTACATTTTAATTTTTTTTCCATTTAGAGATGTAATGTTCTTTTGTTAAAGAAAAATATTTTTTAAAAATCTAGAAAAGCAAAAAAGTAGAAAAAAGTCTGTAATTCAAATATACAAATGACCAAAAAAGTTAACATTTTGGATTCTCCTTGTCTTGTTCTATGCCTTTGTAGCATAGAGATTAAATTTAATATACAGATCTTTTTGTGTTTGATCTAATAATAATTATATGAGCTTCTGCAAGAGTTAAAAACTTCTCTTCGATGAAAAAACTGAACACCTATCTGTCAGGAATATTGTAGAAGAGGTGCCATTTTTAGGCGAGAAGTGATCTGGGTCAGGAGTTGACAAACATTGAATGTAAAGGTTCAGATAGTGAAGACTTTCGGCTTTGCAGGTCATACAGTCAGAGACAATATGTGAACAAATGGGTGTGGCTGGGTCCCAATAAAACTTTACTCATCATGACAGAAAATTGTCTGCATTTACCCTAGAAGCTGTAGTTTGCCAGCCTCTTAAACTAAACCAAAAGACTAAACTAAACCAAATAGTTTTGAAGTACTTATGAAAATTTTAAAAATTAAATTAAAAAAAACAAACAAAACTGAAAGCTTCTTTCAAAACCAAGAAGCATTCTGACAAACTCCTGTGGTCACATGAGTGAAGTCAACTTCAAGAAAACCCACTAAAGCAGGTCGTGTCAGGCCATTCCAATTTGGGGGTCTTAGGCACGAGGAACTCACGCTATAAGGCTAAATAACGAAGAGTCTTGAAAACAGAATAGGTTGGAGAATCATGACAAGTCATTAAAAAAACAAGAATCTAGGAAAGAGAGCAGGGATGCCGGATAGACAGTGGTTGAGCACTTGCCTTTTCATCACGAGGTCCAGGGTTTGATTCCTGGCCCAGCCCCTGCAACTTCATATGTTAAGCTGCAGCGCAACTGGTAACCACCAGGATGGCTTTGTGGTGAAGGTTCTCGCCTCCCATGTAGGAGGCCCCCGATTCAGTTTCCACCCCACGTAGCGCCACATCCACCTGTGTGGAATGAAACCATGTCACAGCTACTGATATACAACTATGGAGACTGCTCTGGGTCCTCCCCCTTCTCTCTCTCTTCTCTCTCTCTCTCTGTCTCTCTCTCTCTCTCTCCCTCTCTCTCTCTCTCACACACACACACACACACCTTCTCTCAAACAATAAAATAAATATTTATTTTAGAAGAACAGAGAGTGAATATTTATAATAAATTTAGCTCAGTGCCTAGTATACAAGTACTTGATAAATAGTGACTATATTATCCCCTTGTTCTGTCATATACTAATTCACTCAGTCTATATAGTCATGATCTGACACTTATTGGGCACTAATTCTATGGCAGAAACTTTACTAGGTAGTGACAGTACAGCCATAAGTAAGATCTATAACAGTACAAAACAGTAAAGACCAGATTCTCTGGTGAGTAGTCACAAGCCAAGCTGCTAACCACTAAGGTAGAATTAGCAATCCGGTGTTGTAGGAACATGGTTAGCACACACCTGAATGAGACGAGTGCCAGGAGAGGCTTTCTGAGATGATAATTATGTGAGTCCCTGAGCATAAGTGGGGTCAGGCTGGTGAGAGGTCTTGTGGGAATTTGGAAGGGGTCTTCATACTCAGTGGCCTGTGGGTGAGGGTGATTGTGTGACTTTCTAGAAATATAAATGAGTTAGTGAGGCAAGAAAGGAGACAGCAAGTTGGGAAGGCAAATAGGCTGGAATGAGGTCAGGAAGAGCCCTATAAACACTGGTAAAGAGTTTTTCCTTGACTTTCAAAGTGAGAAGCTATTTAAGCAGGGAAGTAACTTGAGATCTGCACTTTAGGAAGACCAGCAAAAATGTATTTAATTGCACATTAGAGGGTTTTACCCAAAACCTTGCTAGTGACTTCTTGCTGAGAATTGGAACTGGCCTCGGTATGCAGTACAATAGACATATGGGGCCATAGCTGAAGGGAGAAGCAAGGCAGTTCTAATACATACTCCCCATCACCTCCCCATCCCACACCAAAGCTTGCCTTGTAATGTGGTTCTAGCAGAGTGCAATCAACTATATCTCTCTCTCACAGATGTCTCTACTTCCACAAAAATAACACACTACCTTTTTCTCTTTACAGATCAGCCACTGATAGAGCTTAGAATTGTCACAGATCCCTCTAACTCAAATAACTGGTTATATTGGTGAGTAATATGGTTCTTTATTTCTCATTTGTCGTCTTTGGTCATGCGCCATGTTATGATAAAAGCTTGACTTGACTAATGCTCTTTATTCTTGGGTTATTTTATATTCATGATTCTCAAACATCCTCTGAAAGTTGTTAGAGTCCTACACTCCCTGTAGCTAGGATACTCCTTCACATATATAAGAATACTGTACAGTATTCAAAGTAAACTCCCTCAAGGCCATGTTTGCATTGTTGTAGAGTTATGTATAAACCAAATGTTTGTGAAGCATATATAAAATGTAAATCCTCTGGATAATTTTTATGTTCAATGGAATTCTTTGTAATGTACATTATTATTGTACACAGTTATAAATATGACTATATCTTAAAAATTAATAATCACTCTTTTTGTGTTGTCTTCAAAAATAGGCTGACCAGATATACAATTTGAAATGGTACAGAAAACAATGGTACAGGTCCATTTCAAATGGTACATATGGTCAGCCTAGTTTCATTGGGCTAAATTCAAGGCTGAATCTATGTACCATCTGAAACAAGACAATACCATTATTTTCTGTTCCATTTAAAATGGTCCATCTGGTCAGCTCATCATTTATTCACACTGGAAGTTTACCTTATGTTCAATAATAATACTTTGCCTCCATAACTGTTTTGATTTGATATGTCATTGAAATATTGGTGACAAGATACAGAGTTTGCCACATACTGAAAAATATCACAAGGTAGACATTAAAATTAGATATTTCAAAACTTCCTGAAAAGATTTCTGACCTTCTTTGCATAAACTGCATTGCCATGCAAAAATGGAATATATTTCTAGCCATGTTATCTATTCTGGTCTCTTGTTGTTTGTGAACAATTGACTGAGATATTGTTCTGGTTTGTTCTGGTATTTGTTCTTTGTTTCTGTTTCTTTCTTTCTTTTTTCTTTTTCTTTTTTTTTTTTTTTTTTGAGGGCGGTTGATTTGGAGTTGTGTTTATCAGTAGGCACAGTACCTGGATTGTGTGATAAGAAGCTTATCTTTTGTTTCTATTAAAAAAAAAACCAGTTCATTATGGAGAATAAGTTGTTTTAGAGATTGGGAATAATAAATGTACTCAGTAGGCACGGTTAACACTTTTCTTTTTTTCATACCCACACATTTTGCCTGTACTACTACCAATAATTTGGGGAAAACAGAAACAGGTTTGAAATATAATTCACTTTACAGTAATTGGTTTTCTTCTGTAGCTTACTTTTCCCTGTATTAACACTTCCGTCAATGCTTTACTACCTCTTGATGTACTCCTGAAGCAACAATTTTTGGATTTTGTGGGGCAGCCATAACTTTCCATCCTTATTCTCCCTGATACATTTGGAGTCTTAGATTATGCTCTGATTTTTGCTTCAGAAAATAAAGTAATATATGTCTTCTACCAACCTGTTTACAAATCCTTTCCACCCTTCCTGCATTACCATCACTGTGTCACAAAACTTCACTATTTTTATTTTTGATTTAAGCCAATTCTATTTCTATTTTCCCCATCCAAGTACAAAGTAATCACTTCTGGATTGTCAGCACATTGTTGAAAACATTGGTATATTCAAACTCTTTTCGTTTTTAAACATCATAAAAAAACAAAATCAGAATTTCAATTACATTGGAAAATATATTGCGCACATCTTTAAAATTTCAAAATGCCATTCGAAATAAGTTTGCAAGGGACATTTCTGTGTGTCCCTCAGCACACCTGTAGGAAATTGCTTACAATCCACTTGGTTGCTAACAATTTAGGGCAAAGCATTAAATGTTTTAGTACAATTACTTATGTAACAGGGAAATAGTGTGTTCACCTTGTTCAAAGTCAGCTTTTATCTTTATGGCAGTTTGGATAGAAGACCTATCTATTATTTCAACAAAAATATTTCTGTAAATGTTCTATGAAATAATAGAAAGATAATAGTGTTAGTACCAAAAGAATAATTACCTTTCAGATTATGTATTTTGATATTTTTCCTCAGGTTTTAAATGGTCAGGTGGATTCTAACTTTCCCACATGAGACTTAAATCTAAAAGAAATAATCAAAGATGCACAGTCAATGAATGCTTGGCTTTACTTTGAGGCTAAAGTTTATTAACTCAAGATTAAAGACTAATCTTTTTACATCTGACATTTACCTTTAATTTTAAATATTTTGATAGCCACTTAATAGTTCTTATTAGGTGAATGTCTTAAATTTCCATATTGGTGTGACATGAATACTGTCAAAATTTATTATGCAATGGTGTTACAATCACCTACTCATGATTTTTTAATTGGTTCAGACATCTTGGATTACTAGTATCTATTTTTAAGATGTATACCTATAAGTCTTTCACTTCAGAGCTAAACCTGCTTCTTGGTCAGATTTCTCTCAGCTCTAGAAATTATAGGGTTCTCATCATTACTCCTGTGTCTTTAGTGATTCTCACCAGGGTAGGCAAGTTGATTTGCCCATCTGATGGTGGAGATTCCAAAGGATTAAGACAGTTGTTGAACTGTCATGCATCAGATTTCCTTAATTTTAAAGCAGAGAGTCAATTATGAAATAAGCCATTAATTCAATTACTGTGTTTGGGGCAGCTGTTGGTGTACAGGGAGTAGAAATAAATGTGCAAATTAACTTTTAAAAACCTAATTAACATCATTAATTTATTTACCCATATAGACGTACTACTTATTTTAAGTGTCACCATAAAAATCAGAGTCTAAATCTCATTAATACTTTATATCCTTTAGAACTTTTCGGCCTTCAGCATTTATGCATTGCATCATGGAGCGAGCCTTGTTTTCATCTCCTGTTCTCTTCAATACCTTTACAAATGACAGCGTGATATCAAGTCAAATGGAAGGAGATCACCATTTGATCTACATTAGTTATATGGTTAAATATTCATAGTTTTTTTTTTCTTTTACTTAATTGAACTAATTATCTCTAGAGACTTCTCTTAAAAGTCAACCTGAGCTTCTGACAGACCATAGGCACCTAAGTCATCTTGCAACATGACCTGCCAGCATCTACTGTTACTAAGACTGAAAATTCTAGAAATCACTTAAAGGTATTTGGTGATTATCACTGCCTTTAATTGTACTGCCTAGAATGTGCAGATCATTCTCTGCATGTTGTAACTTTCTGCTATAGTGTGGCATTATGGTACCACCTTTCTGGGGACATATTGAGCAATTAGTGTATATCTAAATTCAATGTAAAATTGAAAATGTGGCACTACTAATGCACATATCCCTCCTGAGATGTCGATCTAAACAGACCTACCTTGTACACACTGCCAAGTCCACACGTGTGTAGGCAAAAACAACTCCATCACAAATGATCCCTCTTCCTAAGAGCCAGAAAGTTCTTTCTGGCACCCCTTGTAATACACATTCAGATTTCACAATCATTAAAATACGAAAAAAAAAGTGTTTCTCTTGGAATTAGGGAACTAGAGCAATTAACACTTCAAAGGACAAGGGTCTCCTGTACAAACACACAAAATAAAACCACAGCTAGGAGCATTCGCTGCAGTCTCCAGAAACTTATCTACAGCATCTTCCTCTTTTGTTCTTTCTCTTCTGCCCTCTTCCTTTCCCTACTTTCTTCCTGTCACTCTTCTTTACAGTGTTGTGTGTGTGCCTCTCTCCCTTTGTTTATCTGTTTATCTTCCTCTTTGGAAGAAAACAAACTTGTTTCTCTTTATGTGATAATTTTTATTACAAACTGTGATACAATCGTTTGGGGTTGGAGTGTCTAGTTACTGTGAGTCTACAATTAGCATGACCATACATCCAGCCCAGAACCATTTGTGTTTGACTACTGGGCCCATGTAATTATTAATCAGACTCTGGTTGACTCTCAGGAGTATCTGATACATTCTGATTGATAAATTCTATTAATGGATAAGGAGCCCCAATCCAATCATAAAAATGAGCAAGTGCCGATAGCGTCCTTATGCCCATCAACGCAGGTGGCTGAGGACCGTGGAAGTGTCTTTTTTCTCATGGCAGACAGAGAGAGAGGAAGTTGGGTTTAAGTTACCCAGGGAACTAAAGGAACAGTTTTGGAGGCCTCGCCTGGGGAGGTGACAAGGACTCTGGCAGACATACCTGGGTGGCAAGAAATAAAGTGATAGTAGCAGTAAAGAGTCAGGCCTGGGACTGAGAAGCCAGCAAGCCAGGCGGGAATCCCTGGGGTGGCCCCAGCCCTGTAGGTCCTGGCTGAACTCCTGCAGTCAGAAACCTGTGTCATGACTATCGGAATGGCTCTTTTTCTGTTGTTTCTTTTCCTTTGGGGTTTCCCTCAGGGTTTGGCAGTAATGCGTGGAGAGATGGCAGGTGCTCCACTACAGGACTCCACAGAGGCATTTCTCTCCCCTGAGACTAGATTGTAAAAGGAGATCATACTTTTAGGAACCAGGTCCACCCAGAAGCATCCGGGACCCCAACCCACAGGGGAGAAAAAATTCAGCAGGATGTCCTGGTCATCTAGAGACTTTAAATTTGAGCCTGATTCTGTGCAATGTATAATGAGTGAAATACTCCCTTAGTGTTCCTCCCTCTCCATTTGCTTTCCTCCCTCCCAATATTCCCTTCTCTATTTTTCTTTGTTTTGTCTTCCAATCCCATCCATCCTTCTGCCAGCCCTCTCTTTCCACTAATCGTAATACATCTTAGATAGAATGTGACGGCCCCCTCTTCGTTGTAAAGGTAAAATTAATATTTTAAAGTGTCTCAATGGCATCAGAGGGAAAAATGCTATTTATTTGGAGCTAAAAATGTTTTATTTTATTCTAAAATCATGTGTCACCAACTCTGTAGGTAAAAATTTCTTGCCAGGGTATAAGCTTTTGATGCTCTGTGTTTTTCTTTCATAATGTGGCTACAGTGTATAAGCACGAAGCTTGAAAACTATGCTTGGTAAGGGGAGGCAGCCAGGGGAGCGTGTTGGCTACGGGAAGTGTGCAGTGTGTGAGGGCCCGGCTCAGAGAGGCAGCAGGGTGTTCCAGACTCCATTCACTCCTCCTTCAGCAAATCTGTACAGGGTCTCTTCCGGGTGCCAGATGCTGCTGGGCCCTGGGGGTTCAGTGATGAAAAAGATGATTCGGAAGAACTCCAGGATGGAGCCTGAAGATCAACGAACAGCACAGGTGTAGAAGATGCGCAGTTCTGGCGTCACAGGCTGACGTCACCACTTACTTGTTCAGTCTCCCCACGGGACTTCACAGCCCTGATCCTCAGCTTCCTGGGCACGCGGGGGGCGGGGGGGCAGTGTGCACATGACTCGTCAGAGTGAAATGATTCATTGGAATTAATGTTGTGTCTTGTGAGAGGTAGGGATGGACGTCATGGTGGGTGTTTGCTTGTTTACAGATATCTAGTTATTTCAGCACGTTTGCTAAAAGGGTTTCTGGCGCCTGTGTGACCAGCCCCCAGGAAAAATCTCGGGTGCTGAGTCTGTAATGGGCTTCCCTGGGCAAAAACATCCCCGCGGGTTACTGCAGTTTTGTTGCTAGGGGAGCAGTGTGCTCTGTGTGTCTCCTCAGGGGAAAGAGAAGGGATGGGGGGTGGGAGGGGCGGTGCACAAGGAAACCTAGACGGAAGTTCCTCCAGACTCTGCCTGTGTTTCTCCCTATGATCCAGCTGCATCATCATCTTTACTATATCACCATAATAAATCTTAGCCATGGGCACAACTTAAAAAAAACCTTGTGGCTGGATCTAGCTAAAAAGTCTAAACAAACAAAACATAAATAACAAATGCTAATGAGGATGAGGAGAAATTAGAATTCTCGTGCACTGCTGATAGGAATGTCAACTAGTGCAACCACTGTGGGAAATGGCATGGTTGTTCCTCAAGTATTAAAAAATGGAATTACCATCTAATCCAGCAATTGCACTTCGGAGTATATACTCAAAAGAATTGAAAGCAGGATCTCTCAAAGGGATATTTGTACACCCGTGTTTATAACACTGTTATTCACAACAGCTAAAACGTGGAAGCAACCCAAGTGTCCATTAATGGATGAATAAATAAGCAAACGTGATATGTTTACATGATGGAATATTATTCACCCTCCAAAAGAAAGGAAATTCTGATACATACTACAACGTAAATGAAACTTGAAGACATTATGCTAAGTGAAATAAGCAAGTCACAAAAAAATAAATATGTTCCACTTATGTATTAGAGTAGTCAAATTCATAGAGACTGAAAAATGCAATCAGCGGTTGCCAGGAATTAGGGGGAAAAGAGAATTATTGTTTAATGGATACTGAGTTTCAGTTTACAAATTACAAAGTTCTGGAGATAAATGGTGGTGCTGGTTGCACAAAAATATGAAAGTACTAAATGCCACAAAATTATCACTTAAAAGACAGTCATTGTTATGTTTCAGATAGTAAATGTTAATACAAAAAAAAATGTTTTCATTGGATTGATTTGCTGCCTTTATTAAAAAATAAAATGACCACAAATGGGACTCTATTTCCATCTCTCCATTCAGTTCCATTTATCTACTTCTTCATTTTTATGTCAAGACTATGTTACCTTGAATACTGAAGCTTTATAGCAAGCTTGTCCAGCCCCATGGCCTGTGGGCTGCATGTGGCCCAGTACAGCTTTGAATGAGGCCCAACACAAATTTGTAAACTTTCTTACAACATTATGAGATTTTTTTTAGCTCATCAGCTATCATTAGTGTTATTGTATTTTATGTGTGGCCCAATACAATTTTTCCAATGTGACACAGGGAAGCCAAAAGATTGGACAACTCTGATCTACATAGTACTGTGGGAGTATAATTTACTTTTCTTCTAATTAGTACTTCAGTTACAATATTTTTATCCTTTTATAATATTGCTGATTTCAGTTTGCTAATCGCCTGTTATGTATTTTTGCATCTGTTCAAAAGGGCTTTAGTCTAAGTTCTTTAATGTTTATTCAAATTTGGTATTATATTTATGCTGGCTTCAAAAAACAAATTAGAAAGTTTTTCTCTCTGTATTTCCTGAAAAGTTTTTATTGGTTTAATTTATTTCTTTAATGTCTGGCAGGACATTATTTCTTCCTTTGATATCCTATAAGATTCAACAGTAAAACTTTCTAGACCTAAAATTTTCTTTGTGGACAGATTTGATAGTGAATATAATTTATTGTTAGATATAGGGTTATTCAGAAGTTCTGATTTTTCTTGAGTCATTTTTGCGAAGTCACATTTTTCAGGAAATTTGTTGAATTCTTAAGTTTATAGTATAAAGTTATCCATAATATTCTTATAATATCCTTTAAATATCTGTAAGATCGGTAGTAATCATCCCTCATTTAGGCCTGACACTCGTAATCTGTTTCCTCTCTAAGTTTCTCAGGTTTTTGGAAGAATCAACTTTGGGCTTTGTTAATCTTCTTTATTGCTTACCATTTTTCTATTTCCTTGATTTCTACACTCACTTATTTTTATTTTTATTATTTTTTTTTTTCTACTTGTTTTTCAATTACTTTGCTGTTCTTTTTTGGCTTCATAAGCCAAAACTGGAAATCCTTGATTTTTTTTAAGCATTCTTCTTTTTTAATACAAGAATTTAAATCAGCTTTCCTCTAAACATTGCTTTAATCCTATCCTAATATTTTAATATGTTGTATTTTTACTAGCATTTAAATCAAAATGTTTTCCAATTTTTCTCATGATTTATTTGATCCATGTATTATTTAAAAGTGCATTGATTAATTATCAAATATTTGATGTTTCTAAATATTAGATTGTTATTGATTTCAATTTAATTCCATTGAGGTCAGAGAACATGCTTGATGTGATTTCAAACCTTTTCAATTAATTTTTTTTCAAGTCTGTGGTCCAACACATGATCTATAAACATACACACTTAAATAGAATACCTGGTGTTTAACTGTAGAGTGTAGTGTTCTGTAAATATCAATTAGGTCAAGGTAGTTGATACTGTTGTTCAGATCACTTATGTCTTTACTCTTTCTTCCAGTTGCTGAGAAAGCTATGACTGGAATTACCTATTTCTCCCCTTAAGTCTACCTATTTTGGGGAAAGCTGGGATGGCTCAGCGGGTTAAGCGCTTGCTTTGAAGCCCCAGGGACCAAGGATCAAATCCCGGGCCCCGCCCCTGTGGACCCACATGCTGAGCTGGGGTGTGCCCCCTGTTCAGTTCTTGCCAGGACCTATGTGGGAGGCTCCCAGCCCAGTTCCTGCCCTGCGCAGCCCTGTGCCCACCTGTGGAGTGAAACTATATGGAAAACTAATGTCAACTGTGGAGACTGCTCTGGGCCCTCCCCCTTTTCTCTGTCTCTCTCTGTCTCTGTTTCTCTCTGTCAAAAATGAATAAAATAAATCTTAAAAAAAAAAAATTTGTCTATTTTAAATGTCTTCTTCCTTAGTGCTTTTTCTCATCACAAAGGCATTTTTTATTCCTGATGAACTTCTTTGTTTTGCAGTCTGCCACTCAGGGCCCAGAAATCACGCAGAATTTGAACAGGGCAAGTTTAATAGAAAACAGAGTAACAGGGGATTAATTACTAAGGAGCAAAGAGGCCTCAGGTAGCAGATATAGGGAGCAGCTGCTAATTTGGGGGCTGAGGGATAATATCTAAGGAAGAAACATATTTTGAAGAGGGCCTTACGCATAAGGTTCAAACCTTGTTGGAAAGTGTGTGACTTTGGCATATTGGATGGCAGAGCAGCTCACTGGAGTGTTATGGACTGGAGGTGGCATGCAGGAAAGAACACACTGGGTGCTGATGAAATTCACTAGGAAATTCCTGACTGAGATACTGTGACTCACTGCAAAGCCTCCTTCTGAGGCACCTACTAAACCTCTGGGAAGACACCTGCTAGCGCGCATCTGAAATTCACCGTGGTGCCTGTGAGGCACCTGGGAGAGTCACTGGGCAATCAGCTGGGTTGCTAGTGTAAACTTACTAAGCCACTCACAAGGGTGCCATTGACAATTGGTGAGGAGTGAGCACTGTTGGAAGTCCTGCACACACACCGCAAGCCACCACATGCCCCAGAAGAAAGGACAAAGGCAGGCCAATCGGGCAGAGAAACCTCTTCCTGCAATGACCCTGTAGCGCCCTCTACTGACAAAACACGGTAACAAAGGTGAAATGTTGACGGGGTCCACCTACTGTACCGCAAAACAGGCCAAGCAGGATGGATTTGGAACTGAGAAAAATCAATGAATAACTGGCAAAAGGTGTAATTTCTTTAATGTTTAAACCGTCCAATCTTTTAACGTTTACTGTTTGCATGGTTAATCTTTTTCCATCCACTTTCAGCCAATCTGTGTCTCTGTATTTAAAATACATTTCTTTTAGGTATCATATATAGTTGGAATGTTTGCTCCATTTATATTTATTGTAATTATTGAAATGGCTGGTTTGGAGTCTACTGGTTTACTATTTGTTTTCTGTTTGTCCCCTCTGTTTTGGTTTCTTTCTTACTCTTTGGCTACCTGCTTTGGAATCTTTTAAATATTTTTTTTTAATTCAATTTTATTTTATCTCTTGGAATTCTTAAATATATCTCTTCTGTTGTGTTTTGTTTTTGTTGTTGTTTTTAAAGTTTATTTTTATTGTTTTTGACACAGAGAGACAGAGAGCGACAGAGAGAGACAGAGAGAAGAGGGAGGGCCCAGAACAGTCTCCATAGTTGCACATCCTTAGTTTTCTACATAGTTTCATTCCACAGGTGAACGTGAGGCTGCACAGGGCAGAAACCGGCTAGGGGGCCTCCCTCATGGAAGGCACACCCTGCAAACCAGGGGCCTCCAAAAATGAGAAGCACTCCTGGGGCAGGTGCCCAACCGGGGGCCTCACACATAGAAAGCTCACCCTAGTGAGGACTGAACTGGGGGCCACACCCCAGCTCAACATATGGGTCCATACAAACCAGAGCCAGTATTCAATCCTTGGACCCGTGAACTGCAAGACTGCGTTAAACCTGCTGAGCCATTCCAGCAACTCCTCTTCTGGTTTTTTTAAGTGATTGCTCCTGTGATTACAATATACACATTTAACTTTTCTCTTTACTTAATCATGCAACGCTTGTCATAAAAATGTAGAAACCTTGCAACCCTATAAATCCATTTATCATTCCTCACTTTCCTTTGTATTATAGCTGTCATAATAGTACAACTACATATAGTATAAGCCCCATATGACAGTTATAATTTTTGTTTTAAAGAATCTTACATTTTTTTAATATTTTAAGAGAAAAGTTCGGTCTATTCTATTTACCCAGATATTTACGATTTTCAATACCTTTTATTTCTTCTCAAAGACTCAAAGATTTTACCTGATATATTTCTCTTCAGCTTGAAGTCCCTCCTTTATTATTTCATGCAGTACAGATCTTCTGACAGTAAATTCTCTTAGTTGTTTAATTTAAAGTTGTCTTTATTTCAGCTTTATTTTTAAAAGAATAAATTAATGGGTATTCTTATTCTGGGTTAATTGTTTTTCTTTTAGCACGTTAACGGTATTTGTACCATTTTCTGAACTCCATAGTTACTAGTAGTCAGCAAGATTCTGAATTGTTATTGCCTGTTATGTAATGTGTCATTTTCCTCTGAGTGCTTTAAATGTTTCTCTTCATCTTTGGCTTTCAGCAAGTTGAACTATGATTTTCCTAGCTGTGATTTTCTTTCTCTCTCTCCTGCTTGGAGTTCTTTGCATTCTTGAATCTGTACATTTATGCCTTGCCCAACATTTGGGAAATTTTAATTGTATTATTTAGGGTTCTCCAGAGAAACAGAACCAATAAGATATATATAGATATGTATATAAAGGAAGCCAATTTCTATTTCTTAGAGAAACTGACTCACATGACTATGGAAAATGAGAAGTTCCACAATATGCCGTTTGCAAGCTGGGGAACCAGGAAAGCTTCAGACTCCTCAATAGGAGTCTGAAAGCCTGGAAAACAGAGGGGCTGATAGTGCAAGTTCTAGTCCAAGGCTGAAGGCCAGAGAAACAGGAGTGTTGATGCCTGAAGTCAGAAGATGAATTTTTCAGCATAAGCAAAGGGAGTCAATACTCCATTCCTCCACCTTTGTGTTTTATTCAAGCCTTCAACACTTTGGATGATACCCACCTTCATTGGTGAAGGTGATCTTTCCTCAGTCAACCCACTCAAATGCTAAACTCTTCTAGAAATACTCCCACAGACAGACCTAGAGATGTTTTAGTAGTTGTCTGGTCATCCCTTAGCACAGTCAAGTTGACAAATGAAATTTACCATCACACCAGACATTAGTCTTTAATTAATTTGCCCCATTCTTTCTTTCATGTCCTGGATATTCAGAAGGAAAGTTTTTGTTATCTTCCATAGTTCCTTTTAGTCTCCTTTTATATTATTTTTATTTTTTCAATATATTTTTTTTCTCTCTGCTCTCAGTTTGGATAATATCTAGACTCTTTCCTCTCTCATCTCCATTCTACCATGATGCCCATTTAAGTAATTTTTCTTCCACATATTAAATTTTTTTCAGTTTGATCATTTCTATTTGGTTCTTTTCAGAAGTTTCTTTGTTGAGATTTTTGTCTTTTCATTTAGCACAAGTGTATTTTCCTTTACTTTATTGAGTGTAGTTAGAATCGCTGCTTTAGAATCCTTGTTTGCTAAGTCCAGCACTTGGGTAATCTTAAGGTCAGTCTCAGTGGGTCATCTTTTCTCTCGCAACTGGGTTACAATTTCATAGATTTTTAGTATATCAAGAAATTTGGGATTTTATCATGGTCATTGTGGATATTATGTTGTACAGCCTCTGGATTAAGTTACAATTCTCAAGAGTGTTAATGTTTTTGCTTCAGCCATCACTCAACTTGGTATCTCAGTCAGGGTTCTCCAGAGAAACAGAGCCAATATATATTATTATGATAAACAAAATTTATTTTAGGGAATTCGGTCTCACAATTATGGGGCTGTCAAGTCTGAAATCTGTAGGACAGGCTGGGGGCTGGAAACTCAGTCAGGATTGTATTTACAATTTTGAAGCAAAATTCCTTCTTCTCTAGGAAACCTCAGTTTTTGTTCTTAAGACCTACAGTTGATTGAATGAGGCCCACCCACATTATCAAGAATAATTTCTTTGATTTGAAGTCAACCTATTGTAGACGTTAACTATTTATGCAAAGTACCTTCACAGCAATACTTAGACTAGTATTTAAGTAACTGCATACTGTAAGTTAGCCAAGTTGACACAGTAGACTACCATCACACATGGTTTAGACTCACACTGCAAACTTTCACACATGTAATATATGTGTGTTCTTTAAGCCTTAAGTCTGAGCTACTTTCTGTTGGCCCCACACAAGCAGTACTAAGCCAGGGACTTGAACAGAAGTTATAAACAGAATTTGACTCTGCCTCTTTTCTGAGATTCTTTTCTCACTCTTCCGTGCCTGTAGTTACCCTGAACTCTGTTATTTTTGCTCTCAAGGATGGAAAGACTGTGGGTTTTGTATCATAGATTTCCCACTGTACATAATATCAATTTGGCCTGTCTTCAGATTAAAAGCTATAAAAATGAAAATAAAAAAATTAAAAAAAAATCACTTAACACTACTTTCTTCTTCCAAATGTTTCTTTCCCCTTCAGATTCTGCCAGCTATTTTTCTTTCTAGTGCTTGCAGGTCATTGTTTTATTTTGGGTTTGTTTGTTTGGTTTGTTTTGTCTGTAACCCACAATTTACAGTTGTTATCAGTAGACAAGTGAATCTACTAGGAACATACTTAGCTCTACTAAAAGCAGAAAGCTCACATATATGGTGAATATTAAATGAGACAATGAGAGAAAAGCTTGGCACATTTCTGGCACATGGTGAGCAGTGATCAATAAATGATGAACTGCTAACAAAGTGGTGGTGGTTCTGACTACTAGCCAAACTCTAGAGAGCCCCTAAGAGGTCAGAGGCACCCGTGTCCAGCTTTCTAAGAAATTCATCTCTTAGGAGCAAGTCAGAGTCATAGCCAGGGTTGTTTGTCAATTGCGTTTCCAGCTCCTTCCAGGAACTAGTGCTAACTGGGAAACTGAGGCAGCCACCCAATTGTGAAGATGAAGCTATTCTAGAAATTTCTAAAAAAGACTAGGACTTGGCACGCACCCAAGGCTGAACTACAGGCCCACTACTATAATGTAAGCTTTGTAGGGGCAAGAATCATTTTTGTCTGTTTTATTAATGCTTACATTCTCAATGTCCAGTCCAGTGCTTGGCATATAACAGGCACTCCCTAAGCATTGGTTGAGTGAGTGGATACAAAATCAGTTAGCAAGACTTGTCCAAACCCAGATTTGAGGAATTTGAAGTGCTTTTCTGAATGAGAATGTCCTCAGAGAAGGAGATAACTGACTCTGTGAGTAGGACATATTACCAGGGGCTCCAAGGAAACATCTGGAAGGGCAGATAAAACCCTTCTGTACAGAGCTTTCCTCAATCAGCTCAGCCACAAGAGTTCTCGTCTATCTCCGCCTGTCCTGGGGCTGCAAAGCATTAAGACTGAATGATGGCCTATGTACAACCTCTATTTGAGGTTCCATCAACATCTTGAAGCAGTTTTTGATCATTTGGGGTTTGGCACCACCAAAGCACGGGCTTTGCCAAACCCTCACTTTCTTTCATGTTTCAGCCCTAACACCCTTAAAACAACGTTGAGCCTGTTGATTCTACTTCTTCATTTTCACTTATGTCATCGAAACATTCACTTTAAACATCACTGGCAATCATAGGAATTGTCAACTATTGGTTAGGACACTGAATCAGCTAGATCTCGATTATTTTTCCAACCACTGCACTGATCCCTGTCACTTTCACATGTGCTCAGTCTGTCCCAGCTACAGAATCTTCGTAGTGAGCCAGCAGCATAAACTATTTTTTAAAGGAGACTAATTTTTTTTTTTAATTTATGTTCCTTGGATAATACTAGGAAAGTTAAGATCAATATAGATCAAGCTAAGGAAAATCTTACCACCCAGAGATAAGCACGGTGAACATAAATTCTTCCTTTTCATAGTTCTCGGCCATGTTTGATACAGTTGAGATTATGGTATAGCACAGCTTAAATCTACCCGTTTTACTTAATATAATTTCATGCTATCAAATATTCATTTATACAATTATAATGTCTATATGTATCCATTCCAAGAAATTTTTATTGAACATCTGCCAGGTGACCAGTCATGATGGCAAAGCCCCTGCCTCACGGAGCTGACAGTGTCGTGGAGGAGACACACGACAAGTGACTTTCTTTCCAAGCTGTCAAGGGACCTGAAGCCGGTGAGAGGCTACCATGCTGCTTGAGGGAGAGTCTGTCTGAGGAGCTGACCATTAAGCCAAGGCCTGACGAACGTGAGGCCCTAGAATACCACTCTATGAAATGGATGGACAGGAATTCACATAACCACACATCCGATATTAAACATGTAGCTTGCTGAAAATATTTCACGATTACAATTTCACTGCTGAACACTTTGAGGTCGGCAAGAACTTTGAGCTGAATACTACTCATGGAAATTAAAGCTGCCAGAATGAATTGAGCTAAATAATAGAGTAAAGGTAGCGGAAAAAAGCGAGAGAGACAGAAAGCCAGAGGAAACAGGAGGAGTACACAGAGGAGAGATAGGGGAGGAGATGATGTTGCATGCGTGTGTGCCTGGGTGAGTGTGCACATCCGTGTGTCTGTGATGGGATGGAACCTATGTCTATAGGTAATACCTGATAAAGGAATGTAGCAAAGATGCTCTCCTGAGAGAGCAGAAGTATCAGCAGAAATTTCTGTTTTGTTGGGCAAGATAGGGCTCAAAGTAAAGG
This sequence comes from Craseonycteris thonglongyai, assembly GCA_004027555.1. Lineage (NCBI taxonomy): Eukaryota > Metazoa > Chordata > Mammalia > Chiroptera > Craseonycteridae > Craseonycteris > Craseonycteris thonglongyai. Next base: position 3,116 of record PVKE010007364.1, on the reverse strand, counting down.
AACAGGGTTCTCTTACAACAGCCTAATATTTATCTTTGGTAAATATTCTCTTCTCCCCAGTGTAGCCCTCTTGGCTGCCAATGGCTAACCAGAAGTAATTACTTCCTTCTTAAATTCATGTGGAATTTGATCTGTGCCAGGCACAGTGCTTGGGAATTATAAGGTGCTTTTAAAAACGATTTCCTGAATGAATAAACACCTTAAGAATGACACTTAATGTAGTCTATCCTGTGTTATTGCTTTATAGGTATTTATCTTCTGTGATGTTGTCAGGTCCCTAGGAAACAATCCATCGTCTATACTTATAGCGTTTGGTGCAGTGCAGAATATTCTGTGGTAAGGGAGAAAGGAGGCAGGCCTAAGACAGAGGTAAAGGCAGGAATAGCAGTTTTTACAAGGCCATTGCCCAGGAATTCCATGGGAACCAAAAAACGGAAAAGACAAGACAATGAATAAGAAAGAGAGAGAGAGGGAGGAAGAGAAAGAGAGAGAGATAAGGCAGGGGGCAGTTAAACACGAGAGAAGCAGCAATGGCTGCCACACTCACAATGGACAGAACTTGACCTTGAGCCAGCCTCTGGTCTAGCCAGGAAGCAGCTGGTCCACTATCGCCAGGTCAGCCTTGAGACCTGGCAAGTCTGAATTGGATTCAGAAAAAAGGCCAAGTCCTATCTGGTTCGAGTACAAAAGACAGGACTCCTAAAAATAGCAACAATCACAGCAACAACTACCACCACAAGTTCCGCCATTTAGTGAGTATTACAAGTATATGAAAGGACTTACCATTTTCATTTTGTTTAATTCTCCCCACAGGAGGGGGCATTATCAATTCAATTTCAAAATGAGGAAAATAAGGCACAAAGAGTTTACATAACAAGCCCCAGATTCACGGAGCAAAGAAGCTGCGAAGTCGTCATTCAGACAGGGGTCAGTTTCAGGGTGAAACCCCTACTCTAATCTAGTCGACAGAACTGCCTCTCTGTAGAACAGCGAATGCCTAACCCGTACTTCAGAGGTGTTTTATGCTTTTAAACCCCTCTTGGCAATCACAAGCCCTCTCAGGTGGCCGCAGTCTCCCTGGGGTGCCCCCAGCTGCAGACATCCAAAGGCGTATCTGATCAGCTTCAGGTGCTGCTCGCCTCGGTATGGTCCAGGCAGCAGGCCGTGTCGCGTCTGGGGGCTCAGGGATGGCACAGGGCTGTGTAACCCTGCAGTCTTCTCATTGGCGCTTTCCTGTGCCCACAGTCATGAGGCAGCGATGTGCCATCATGTAGAGTTGGCACACTACATTCAGTGCAGGTTCGGGTATGCCTCAAGTCTTCCAGGTGGAGCGATGACCTCCAAGGGCATTCGAGGCGTGCGATCTAAAGTACATGAGATGCGCTACACACAAAACAGGTCAGTGTTCGGTTGTGAGCTGCATCTGCCGTGTTGTATCAGTTCCTCCTGTAGTCTTCTTCCTAAGTCCCAGAGAGCAATGCCAGGGACCCGTCTTCAGCACGGGCTTCACAGAGAAGCTGGCCTGGGTCTGAGTTAGGAAAATATAGCTTCTTTGCTCTGTGATTCTAAGCTAGTTGCTTAACTTCTCGGGCCTTGTTTTCCTCTTCTAAATTGTTTTAATTGAGATATAATTGACATACAGCATCATATTAGTTCCAGTTGTATATAATTGTTCAATATAGGGATGCCGATGGCTCAGTGGGTTGAGCGCTTGTCTTACAGCCCTGGATCCGAGGATTGTATTCTGGCTCTGGCCAGTGGAGACCCATATGCTGAACTGGGGTGTGCCCCCAGTTCGGTTCTCGCCGGAACGAGCTTTCTATGCGGGAGGCCCCTAGTTCAGCTCCCCCTCCAGGCATTCTTCCTATGTAGGAGGACCCCAGCTCTCTGGGGCGTGCCTCCCATGTGGGAGGCCCCTGACCCATTTCCTGCCCTGTGCAGACCTGCACCCACCTGGGGAGTGAAACTATATTGAAACTAATGACATGCAACTATGGAGACTACTCTGGGCCCTTTTCTCTCTCTCTCTTTGTCAAAAACAATAAAAGTGAATCTTTAAAAAAATTATTCAGTATATGTATGTATTGCTAAATGATCACCGCAGTAAGTTTAGTTAACATCCACCAGCACACATAGCTACATTTTTTTTTCTTGTTAATTTTTAAGATCTACTCTCTTAGAAACTTTCAAATATACAATACAGTATTATTAACTATAGTCACCATACTATACATTGCATTCTCCAGACTTATTTATCTTGCACTGGAAGTTTGTAACTATTGACTATCTTCACTTACTTCGTCCCTGCCTCTTACAACAACCAATCTGTTCTCTGTGACTATAAACTCGGTGTTTTGTTTTTTAATTTCCCATATAAGTGAGATCATATGGCAATTGTGTTTCTCTATCTGACTTACTTCACTTAGCATAATACCCTCCAAGGTCCATCTATGTCTTTATAATTGTCGGCATTTTCTTGTTTTTCATGGCTGAGTAGTATTCCATTATATATGTATACACACATGCACACACACCCCACCACATACACACAACATTTACTTCACCCATACATCATCCATCAGCGTACACTTAGGTGTTTCCATGCATTGACTATTGTAAGTAACTCTGCAATGAACATGGGGGTGCATATATCTTTTTGAGTTAGTGTTTTTATTTATTTTGGATAAATACTCAAAAGTTGAATTACTGGATCATAAATGAGGTAGTCTATTTTTAATTTCTTAAGGAACCTCTATACTGTTTTCCATAGTGGCTGCCCCAATCCACATTCCCACCAACAGTGCACGAGGGTTCCCTTTTCTCCACATCCTTGCCAAAATTATTTCTTGTCTTTTTGATGCTAACCATTCCAACAGGTGTAAGGCGATGTCTCCTTGTGGTTTTGATTTGCATCTCCTTGAGGATTAATGATGATGAGCTCCTTTTCATGTACATATTGACTATCTGTATATTTTGGGAAAACATCTATACAGTTCCTCTGCCCATTTTTTTTTTTTTTTTTTTTTTTTTTTTTTTTTTTTTTTTTTTTTTTTTTTTTTTTTTTTTTTTTTTTTTTTTTTTTTTTTTTTTTTTTTTTTTTTTTTTTTTTTTTTTTT
>PVKE010007363.1:0-50971 GCA_004027555.1 Craseonycteris thonglongyai | reverse complement strand
GTGACAGCGGAATGAGGGACTCTTTCACAGTGGTGCTGGCTTGTCCCTCAATACCACTGCCATCATTAGATGTCTCTCCTGTATTGGCAACGAATTGTAAAAACAATCAGCTTACCAGGAAATAGTAACATATATAGTTGTGGTATCTCCCTCTGCCACAACCTGACAGAACAAATTCCATCTCGGATCATGTTTCCCCCCCCCCAACCCTTTTAACAACACAGTTTTCTTCAGAACAAAGCACAGATCCTTAGCATAACATTTAGGGCAAACCCAGGATCTGGCCATGCGTATTTCTTGTTAGCCTACCCTTTTTGTTTTTATTTGTTTGTTTGTTTCTTCAATATTTTAATCGAACTGAGCTGCTTATTGTCTCAAACATGTCTGTGCTCTTATTTCTGTTCTTTTCTGATGGCACTTTAGCCAATAAGGAGAATCTCCCCAGCTCAGAATGTCTGAATCTTCCCAGCTTAGATTGTCACATCTTTCTGGTGGAAGATTTCTTGTTTCTCTATTCAAAGAAAACACTTCTTTCTGAACTCCTTTTTGATCCTCAACTCCATGAGTATTATTTGAATATGGGTCTTTTTCTTACCATAAACTTATGTAGACATCTTGATAAAACCTACAGTCTTTACCCCAGTGCTTTACACACACTAGGCTTTTTTCGAATGCTGCTTGAATACTGTTCTTATTCATAATTAAGTGATTTTTTTAACTTTATAAAATCTCTTTCCTTTTACTCAAGATTAAAATAAGCTTTCTTGATTGTAATTATCATTAGTCATTCTCTAAATTAGCAGTACGTTTGAGGGATTTTTTTCTTTATTTTGTTTAATTTTGTTTTGGTTTTACAATGGTTGAGGATAGCTTTCTTATTGAAGCATTAGACTGAGTAATTGATGATTTAAGTTCTGTTTCTAATGTTTCTTTGGGAAAATTATTTATCTTTTCAATCCATTGAGTTATTTTTTTCCATAGTAACAGTAATACCTTTGTTTTTAGTCTTATTTTGAAATTTGTATTTTAATTTTAATTAAAATTAATATAAGTGCATGCTTTTAAGGGTCAAATAGCTAAAATAAGAAGTTTACTAAATACAACATCTCCCTTTCATTATGCTGGTTCATCTCCATTTTTAACTCCTGAAAAATGATCACTTATGAACACTTCTAAGTTTTTTTTGATGTTTACTTCTTGTATCTCTAACATTTACACTGTGTGCCCTTGATTTTTCACATTTAGATACTGTCTTCTGACTTTCCACAAAAGAAAATGACATATTTTTCTTAAGCTTACTACCATTACCCCACAGATAATACTTCATATATCCCTCCAATATTGCTCTATCATAATTTGATTATATCAGTATTCATTATATTGTATGAAAACACTGTTCTAAGATGAGCCTTATAGTATGCTATGATTACTTTTCTTTTCTTGAAAACTTCTCCTTGCCTCCATCAGAGTTAATTTAATAATTGCCTTTTTTTGTTGTTGTTTTTTACTAGTTTTCTACTTTTTTATTACACATTCATCCTGTGCCCCTGTTTTTTAAAATTTTTCCTCAATATGACATCAGTATTCTGTCAGTTTCATTGCAGATAGCTCTTCCAGAACCTTCTGGCTTGTTTTAATCTGTAGTAGCTGCTGGTAAGCCAGCTGCACAGCTGTCGTTTTTACATCTCCACTCACGTCATCCTGAGATGCCTTTCCACTTCTCTGTTTCCTGAATTTCATGTCATTGTTTTCTCAAATTAACTTCCTCACTTTTAGTAAAAGCATTTAGCAGCTTCCTGAGAAAGGATGCAGGCTTTGTTTGTTTATTTGTTTGTTTAAATTCCATGAGTGAAAATTTGACTGTTGCTGTATAAGAAGGGTTCCTTCCTCTTCACCAAGGAACATGATGCCTTCCTTTAGGTTGACAACATTTCAGGTACCAGGGCTTGGCTCAAATTCCACCATAACATATAGCATGGCTTTATTGCAGAAAGGGGAAACATAAAACCAGGAGTCAATAAGGGAGTAGAAGGCACAGATCCACCACCTTCATTATCTTACAGAGAAGTGTGCTTGGAAGATTTCCCCTTTCCCCGTTCCTAAAGTACAAACATGAATGCAATCTTAACAGTGAAGAAACACACAGACTGCTTTGAGTACTTGCTGGGTGTTTACAGGAGTTGTTTGAGAATGCTAGTTGTTTAGTCTTGAGAGACTTTGGAGTTAGAGGAAGTTACAGGCCCTCCTATCAGAGTGTAAAGCTACCAGTGTCATGGGAAATTAATAGAAATATATTATCAGTTATAGTAAGTATGGCTACCCCTGCTTTTTTCTAGACACCATTTGCTTGGAGTATTGTTTCCCACCCTACATTTTGTCTTTGTTTTTATGGCTGGGATGTGTCTCTTGGAGAGACCATATGAATGGGTTTTGTTTTTAATCCAATCTGCTACTTAACTCTGTGCCTTTTTATTGGTGAGTTCAGTCCACTTACAATTAGGGTGATGATTGATACATGAGGATTTCCTGTGGCCATTTTTATCTTCTGCTGTTTGGTAACTCATTGTCTTGATTTCTTTGCTCTTTTCTCCATGTCAGTATTTTTTAGTTTGATGGTATTCTGTGATTTTTTCCCTTATTTCCTCCTTTTTTTTTTGAGTAGTTACCATGAGGTTTATGAAAAAGAAAGTTCTATGTGTGTGCTGGTTCCATTTTTTAAGCATGTTTCTTCTCTCCTTTGTCTTTTGGAAACTTAAATCTTTACCCCCTCCCTTGTTACAATTTTGTTGTCCTAACTTTTCCCATGTATTTTGACTTTTTGTTTCAGGTCAAATAGTCTCCTTCAGTATTTCCTGATATGCCAGCCTTATACTGGAGAATTCCCTCAGGTTTTGTGTGTCTGAAAAGGTCTTTATTCCTCCTTCCTATCAAAAGGACAGTCTTGCTAGATGAATTATTCTTAGCTGTTAGTTTTTCTATTTTAATATTTTGAATATTTGACTCCTTTCCTTCCTGGATTGTAGAGTTACTGATGAGAAGTCTGATGATACCCTTGGGCTTTCCTTTAAAGGTCATAATCTTTTTTTTTCCTGGATGCCTTGAAAATGTTCTTCATATTTTTTGATTGTTGGCATCTTCAGTATAATGTGCCTCGGAGAAGGTCTGCTAGAATTCAGGTAGCTAGGGAGTCCTGTTTTCTTCTTCAATTTTGGGATCCAATTCTTTCCATAGCTTTGAAAATTCTTTTCTACTATTTGTTTGAATAAACTCTCCATGGATTTCTGCTATGCCTCTCTGGTGTTTCTGTAATTCATATGTTGTTCTTTCTAATGGGATCAGAAATTTCTTATATGATTCTTTCATTTCTTTTGACTCTCAAATCTCTCTCTTCCTTCTGTGACATTTGCATATTTCTGTCTTCTGTATCACTAATTGGTTCTTCCATCTGGTTGGCTCTGTTTCCTATGTTAGCTATTTAAGTTTTCATTTCTTTTATTGCATTGTTTATCTCCAGAATTTCTATTTGGTTGTTTTTTATAGTTTCAATTTCTTTGTTAAAGTACTCCTTTTGTTCACAGATTTCTTTTCAGAGATCATTTAGCTTCCTTTGTATATTCACCCAATTTTCATTGATCTGAATGTTTTCAGAATTGCAATCTTGAATTCTGTGTCAGTTAGATCATATATGTTCTTATCTGTCATTTCCTTTTCTGGAGATTTTTTACATTATTTTTGAGCTGCTTTGTTCCCTACGGTAGTCATTGTTGATGGAGTGTTTCCTCTTTCTGGGCATAAGGACTTTTCCCCTGGCAGATATGAAAAAGTCTTTCTTTTGCTTCCCAGTTGGTGTTGCTGCAGTGTTTTACAATATTTTCTCTTGGTTATTTGGTTTTCTCACATTGGGAGATCTCCTGGAAGGTGGGCTTCTCTTCTTTGACCCAATCATCTTGGTCCCAGTATACTTCCTCTTTGGGAAGATGTGGTGGGCAATGATATTCTATGCCTCTGAGATCCCAGTGCAGACAAAAGGTGCCAAACCAGTATTTTGCAGTTTCCCTGAGTCTCCTGCTTGTTTCTGTAGGGGTGGGGTTTGTTGGGAATGGCTGCAGATTTGTTTGCTGCACAGGGTAATCGCTGTTTCCCAGTTGTAGCTGACTGTAAGCAGACACTAGGTGGAATTTTGGTGGTAGGGGGAGCTTTGGGAGAGAGTAAAAGGAAGTGGCTAGGCACTGTGTCTATAATCTCAACCTAGTGGTGAGAGGGCAGTGTGGGTTACAACTGCTGTGTGTCCCACAAGGCCAAGACAGTGCATGCCATCTACTCTGCCTTTCACTTTTCTTCTGAGCCCACGCTTCATTCAAGGTTGTGTTTTGCCCTAGTCAGCATTTCCATGGCTGCTGGCTCTCAGTTTGTAGCTTGCCAGGGCTGCTTTGTGGTCAAGTCAGTACTGTTGGTGGCAGTCACCTCTGGCTCTGAGCTTGTTCAGGTACACACACACTCTAGTTAGGACCCCAAACCCTCCCAGGGCAGTGTAGCATGCCTCTGCTCAGGCCCTAACTCGCCCAGGGCTTTGTAGCACACCTCACCTTGGACCCTAACTTGCCCAGGGTTGTGACATGCTTCAGTTGCCAGCGCTTCCGCTCTTGTCAGCTTTTGGCCTCCAACCTGCCCAGGTTGTGCTGTGCTTCAGCCTGTGTTACTTGACCCCAAGCTTACTCCATATTCTGCTGGTCTCTGGGTCACATTCTGTAGCCCCTTCTCTGCACTGTCCCCTCCCTTTTTTTCTGTTTTTCTTCCTTTCTCTGACCTTTAGGTATTTTCTTGCAGAGGCTGTGTGTTGCTTAGGGATTCCCTTGTTGAATTTTAGTTGTTGAATTTGTTGTATTTTCTAGAAGAGGTTTCAAGAATCTCCTCTCCTGCTGCCATCTTGATCATGTCTCCCCTCAACCTTCCATCCATCTTTAACTGGAGCCCACTTATGGAGTCTTTGGAGCAACCACCATTAAATCTTTTTTAGATCAAGGACAGAATTCCCTGTTCAGAAACTATATTAAATAAATTGATGTATGGATTTTAAAGTGAGATGGTTTTAACTATATTTGTAGTCCTTGAAGCAAGTTCAGTGAAATTTAAGGTAACTTTCCTGCCGTTGTCTTTTCCACCCAAAATTGGATTGAGTCCTTTTGTATCTTTCCTGATTTTAGTTATTCCAATAGAAGTAAGAAGTTGGTCTTAAACATAGCATTTGTGTGTTTTATACATTTTTAGCTATATTAAATAAGGGAAATTCCTTTCTCACAAGTTGATGCCTGTCATTGAATTTTCTTTCTTGAATGATATCCCTATATTACAAACAAAAATTTCTCAAACTTCATTTATTCTGGTTTCTCTGTAGTTGTATTTGTAAATACCTAATTTGCATGTTTGTAAAAAGCCTTCTCTATATTGGAGATTGGTTTTTGTGAATCCCTTTATAATTTTATATTCATAGAGTAATTTTTAGAAATAAAGGTAGCATTATGTGAAGTAGACTATATCTTATTGTTAATTATAATAATAGTTCCATAATATTTTTTAAGTTTTTATTTTAAAATAATTATAGGCTCACTGGAATTTACAGTTGTAGTGTGTAGAGCCCCCCGGTGCCCTTCATTGCCCTTTCTCCATTGATGACACCTTATTTCCCAAGTATTTTTAAGGTATTTTTCCATGTTGTAATTTGTAGTTTTAAATTTGAAATTAACTTCAGAATCTATTGAGATTCAGTTCAATTTGTGTAAATTTTGCCTCCACAAGAGAAACCTTTCTTGGGGAAGCCAGGATGGCTCAGTGGGTTAAGCGCTCACTTTGCAGCGCTGGGGACTGAGGATCGAATCCCAGCCCCAGCCCGTGCGGAACCATGTGCTGAACTGGGAGCTCCCCCTGTTCAGTTCTCTCTCACTCTCTCTCTCTCTCTCTCTCTCTCTCTGTCAAAAATAAAAAAATAAAAATATATATATATATGTTAAAAAAAAAAAAGAGAAACCTTTCTTAATCACCCTGTATCAAATAGATCTTTTCCCTATCCTCACACCAGTTAGTATACTCTTATTTAGTCACCTTACATACTTCCTTTAGAGCTTTGTCATTATCTGAAAGTGTCTTATTTAGTTAGTTATTTAATTTTATTGTCTGTTTTATTCACTTTTTGTATTACTTAGAAGAATGCTTGTCATAGATTAGGTGCTCAATACATTTTTACTGAGTTTCACATAAGATTTCTCTGACCTTCTTTTTTTAGTACCATTGGACCAGTGTTAGAAAAGCCATTCTTATTGATGTTAAAGAGACAAATACATAATTTTGGAATAATTTTTTAGTTAGCCTTAAAGAATTCTGGCTAGGGGAATTTTTGTTCTCTTATTTTTAATCCTGAACATTGGAAGTTTCTTTTGGTCAGTGCTGTTATCAGAAATCTTTCATGGAAATTTTTCATCTTTTGTAGTAAACAATTCTAGATTTTCAAAAATCCTGGTACATCCTGAATCATCTTTTTTTGTATATGCCATCCTCATTTTCTGAATTGATTGATTTTTATTGTGGTAAAATACACATAAAATGATATCTGCCCTCTCAACAGATTTTAAATGTATAGCTAACTATAAGCACAGGATTTTACAGCAGCTCTTAGCCCTTTGTAGCCACCACCATTCTACTTTCTGCTTCTATGAATTTGGCTACTTTTGATACCTCACACAACCTTTTACTTTATAGGAAGGTACCATTAACAATAATTGTTATAATTTACATGCATATTAATTTGTCCTTAAAAAGCAGGTGACATGAATCCTCTAATATTCTTTTGAAAGTTGGCTATATTTGTTTAGCATCAGGACAAGATTATTTTTCCATGACTTCTCTGAATTTGGTGTGGAACACTTGTTATTTTGTATGTGACCTAATCACTGCTCTGTGAAGTCTTTTTATCAGATCACTTCTAGCATGGATTGTAGATATCTCAGTGGGAACCCTGCTTATCTGCTATTCTTTGCTTAAATCTATATGTTGGAAGTTAGGAAAAGTGGGAATTTTGATGGGCATCAATATGCAAAATAGGGTACATATGAGTAAACTGATTTGTAATACATGAGACAACTTCACAGTTCTAGTTCTCTTAATTTTCTCTTGGTTATTGACTTCGTGTAGCATTTGTTAAAATACGTATAGTGGGGAAGTCGGGATGGCTCAGTGGGTTAAGCGCTCACTTTGTAGCCCCAGGGACTGAGAATCAAATCCTGGCCCTGGCCTATGTGGATCCATATGCTGTACTGGGGAGTGCCCCCAGTTCGGTTCTCACCGGGGCGAGACCCCGGCCCAGTTCCTGCCCCGTGCAGACTCGCGCCCACCTGTGGAATGAAACTATGTGGAAAAACCAATGATGTGCAAATATGGAGACTGCTCTGGGCCCTCCCCCTTCTCTCTGTCTCTTTATCTCTCTCTTTGTCAAAAACAATAAAAATAAGTCTTTAAAAACACCTAAAAAAATATAAATATATAGCGGCTCTTAGTTAATTTGAGAAAATATAATTTTGTGGCCACATTGTTTCAGGGTGTAGCTTAAGATTTTTTCCCCATCTTGTACACTTATTTGTTAAAGTTCAATTATGCAGTCTGCTACTTCTAAGGGAACATGATCAATTTACATAATTGAAGCAGAAAATTCCCATCTGTGAAAAAATAATATCTTTAGTTTATTTTTGTTATTATTGACTTTGCTTCATGCGAGGTGCCACTGTTAAACCAAGCCATGCCGTCTGCAATGGACAAGCCCAATGATGCTGACCACAGTTTGCGTCTCATGCAGCATCTTGTGGAGGGATTAGTATAATGTAGTGTATCCCCAATTAGACAACCCAGCCTTTTCTTTTTAAACAGAAAAACAGCATGCCCTGCTGTCAGCCAAGGATTTCAAAGCCACAACACCTTCAGGTAATTTTATTCCTAGGTTGTGGTTCTGTATCATCAACTGAAAAAAAGCATGGAAGTTATAGATGCTAACACTTTCTCTGACTAACTTATAGAAGTTCTTTTGGGGGATATGAAGGGTTGTTCAGGGCTTGGTTTCTGCCTTAGTGAATTTAGTGTAATAATACTATTGGCATGTCTCACATTGTTATTCTTAGGCATAAATTTGAAAATGACTGTGCTTTAAATGGACTTTGCACAAGAGAAATTTTTCTAATGCACTTACTAACAAGTTTTATGTTCTGATTGTTCTGAATGCTAATTGATTTGCTTATATTCTCTTGATGTAGACTGGGAACCTCAATTTAAAAAATTATCTACATTCTGTTTTTACTTAATTTAATAATAATGAGCTCTACTAACTCCATTGCTGTATTTTCCAATCTATGTAGTGATATGCAGTGTGAAAGGTACAACTTGAATCAAATCTCAATATGGGGTAATATTAATATGCTTTTTTCATTAACTCCTCATAAGCTTAAGTTAAATCATTTAAATTTGTCCTTTTTAAATATAAGTGAAATTAAAATATCCTAATGTAATATTTTTTTTGACTAGGAATATTTTTTTTTTAAGCTTTAAGAAACTTTGCTTTATGGAAGTTTAATTTAAAATTACTTTTTAATGCACATATTGCTTAAAGGATATCACTAAATTTTACATACTTTTACAGTGAGCTTCTTGACTTATTTAAAATAAAAAGTGGGAAGTCTCATAAAGGTGTTTTGAATGCCAACATACTAAAATTAGTAGGTGAAAGTAAAATAGTTCTTCTGAATACATTTGTTACATAGAGATAGTTTAGTTTGTCAATGAGCATTTCAAATTTATCCCTTATCATTCAACAACAACCTCTTATCCAGACCTTTTTGTCTATATAAGAATATAATGCAAAGCCAAATTATTTAATTTTACATTATTGCTGATGTAATTTAGGTCATTTCCACCTTCTCAAAAAGAGTACTTATTAATAAATTGGTGAAGTTGTTAAAGGGATATTATTAATTATACTGTTTTGATCCTTTTCAAAGTTTATTTTCATGTTTTTATCTCATTTAATCAGTTCAGCAATCCCTTGAACTCTTTTAATATTTAATAACTAATAGAACAGTGAGTCGTTTTTTTTTTCTAATTCATTGTCTTATTTTGAGGAATACCTTAATGTTCATTGTCAACCAAAACAGAAGAAACCACATATTCCTATAAATACTATTGATCAAATAAATAGAACTGTTTCAAGCCAAGAATACATTTTATTTGGTGTATTCTCAAAATAAGCATTAGTATTCATTCATTGTTCATGATTGAAAACCTTTTGAATAGCCAGAAAGTATCCATCCATTTAATTGTTCTCATTATATTGACAATGGCTGGATATTTCCAGACAGCCCTTGTATATATTTGTCCAATTTTTTAAAACATCAATAGTGTTAAATAATATGGTGGAATTCAAGTTTACTCAAAATGTGTCCTATCTATTGGGTTCTAGCTTCTATACCATGAAGATAATTTTGTCTTCTAAATCAGGTTTAGGTCTTCAAAATCTGTTTTTCCCCTCTGTGAAAAGCATAGGTAGTATTGACCAGTTCATTTACTAATGAATATTATTATTTTTTTAATGAAAAAGAATTTCATTACATTGATATAACTATGAAATAATTACCAACTGCAAGTAATTTTTTAGAGATGTTGAGTTACACAATTGGAAATATGCAGTTTAAAGCTAAAGTTGCCTAATTTTGAAGAAGCCTAGAAAATGAAAGCATCGCATGTCAGCCTTTAATTGATAATTTTAGCTAACTGGAAGGAATTATCTTCCTCAGATGAGCATTTAATTCCTATCAAAGTAGGAAGGCTCACGTAATGCAGCAAATGGCTGGAGCCATTTTTAGGCTTGATAGATAAATTTGCAAGTCAGCTTTTACCAATGATTTCAAACCACAATTGCTAAAGAAGGTTTCTTTTGTTTTCTCCCATCTTTAATGAGACCATCACAATTTAATCAGCCTTAAACATTGCTTTCTTTGTATTATTCCCCTTTTCAAAACTTGCAGGAATCTCTTGTGCATAGTAAATTCAAACTTCTTAATGTTACTAAGAAGTTGAGCTGAGTGTGTCCTTCTTTAATCTCTCTAGATTGTTTTATTCTCTCACTTAACAGATATTTATTGAGTGCCCACTCAGTGCCAGTTATGTGCTTCATACTGAGGATCTGCAGTGAATAGGGCAGGTACAGGGTCTGCTCCATGGTGCTTATTTCTAGAGAGGAAAGACTAAATCACTAAACATATGACCCAATGACTAAAATAATTTCAATACTTATGAGATATTAAATATTAAAAATAGGGGGAAGCTGGGATGGCTCAGTGGGTTGAGCGCTCACTTTGCAGCCCCAGGGACCGAGGATCGAGTCCTGGCCCCGGCCCATGTGGACCCATATGATGAACTGGGGAGTGCCCTGAGTTCAGTTCTCACCGGGGTGAGACCCCAGCCCAGTTCCTGCCCTGTGCAGCCCCGCTCCCACCTGTGGAATGAAACCATGTGGAAAAACCAATGATGTGCAACTATGGAGACTGTTTTGGGCCCTCCTCCTTCTCTCTGTATCGCTCTCTCTCTCTCTTTCTCTCTCTCTCTGTCAAAAACAATAAAAATAAATCTAAAAAAAAAATATATATATATATATATTAAAAATAAGCAGGCTTTTGTGGGCTTCCCTCTTTCCCAGTTAAAAAAAAAATTTTTTTTTTTTTAATCATTGGAGAATGTTTTGCCGCTTACAGGCTAGACAGTCTGGACTTGAATAGGAGTTCAGTCACTGACTAGTTATGTGACTCTAGGCAAATTACTTATTTTCTCCATTTCTTAATTTACATTATTGTAAGGGTTATAATAATAGATAACCCGTAGGGTTTTTATAAAGCTTAAATGCATTATATATTTAAGACTCAGTAAAAATAAGCCATTCAAAAGTTTTTTCCTATTAAAACATTTCTTCAAAGAGAAGTACATAAAGATAAAATATGCCCAGCACAGTACCAGATATAGGTCTTGTATTAATTCAATTATTTAATAAAGCACTTTTATTTTGGTTGTCTTAAATGAAAGAAGAAAATACCTCTAAGGCAATGTAAACTCTGATTATGCTACATTTTGCATCTTTATGAAGTGTGTTAAGTGGACGTTAGTTAGTAACTTACCAGTTTAGAGTAAATGGATAGGACTTATTTTTTGACAACTTTAGTTCATTTCACCGTATCAGTATAAAATTGACAAACTGTGCTAATGAAATGAATGGCGTGGTTAGGCATTTAGCCAATTTCGTTCTAAAAACAATCAACTACATTGACTGTCAAAGATTCGTGCAGTGTCATACCTCTATGAATACTCTCTCACTGTTTCTGTGTTTCTATTGTCAGCTGCTCAAGTCCTCCCTTGTGTGTATCGCTGAGACAACCTCCTAATTTGTTTCCTCAACCACCAGTCTCTTTACCCTTCCAGTTTGTCATATATATTTCTACTAAATTAATTGTCTTTGAATAATCTTTTTACCATCAACTTAACTCAAGAAACTACATTAGCTCCATCTTGCCCAGAGTCAAATGCAGCCCTTCGCCTACCTTTCTTCATAAATAGGTATGAATTTTCTATCCCTTCTATTGATACAGATGCTAATTCCCAACATATGCTCTTCTAGAATATTAACTCAGTGTTACTACGATTCTTTGTCTTGATCTGTATATATTGGGCTTGTGCCCTAACTACACTTTTGTTTCAATACTGTGCTCTAATCTCTGTTCCTTTTCCTCCCTCCCACTTCCTAGACGAACATATGAAGGTTTCCCGCTTTATCCAAAAGTAGAGCTTGCCTATGAAACCTTTGTAAGCTGAAATGGCATAAGTGAAGAAGCAATTACCATTAACTTACATGGAAAAAAATTTGAACATTCTCAGACCCTTAATATAACTAACCTACCAGATTATAACAAATAACACAAAAAAACCTAAAATAATGCTAACATACAGTAAAAAAAGGAATGATTTGCTAAATACAGAAGATGCTTTGTATACCCATCAATCAATCCACTCAAGCAACAGAATTTCCATTACTGGCTGCTGCCTAAAAGAAACCACTTTGCTACTAAAATTAGCAGAACCGTAACTTTGGCAGTTTTCAAGATTCTTTTCACATGTAAACAGTATGAATATTGGACACAGGCAAGTTTAACATATACTCATTGCCTTTATTCTGTTCACCATGATCGAAACACTTGGTTACATCCAGTTTTATGCTAATTGTAATACACTCACAAAGCTCTCTTAGTCTTTTCCAATACTTTAAGACACATCTTGCTAATAGATACACAAAACAAATGGCGATAAAAAGCACAGGTGCTCACAGACACAGTTCAAAGCTATAGCACTTGGATACTGAGACGCTGAGTGTAGTTTCTGGGGAAGGAGCTTGGTGGCCTCCCTCTTGGTGTTTGGGGCGTACTGCTTGTGTAACAGCCCATGTAAAACAAATGCTGAGCACTATTTTCACTTTTCCCCTTTATTTTCATAAAAGCTAAACTCCTTTCCTGATTTTTCTTGAAGTTCATGAAAACACGTAATAATATAGGTCTTTTATAAAAGCTAAGTGGCCTAATGTGAACTTTCAAACTGTAGGGGATACCCGTACTTGTTTTCCAGGTAGGCTTAACTCAAATTTTACTTCTTCCATAATTCTTTTTATGGGTTTGTGACATACATTTTTCTAGAATATAAAGGTTGACTGTTACATTTCTCTATTGATATGATATGCCTATGCATACCACTAAGATATTGCTACATAAAGCATAATAGTTAGTGTTGATATATAGTACATGCTTAATAAATGATCATTTCTTTGCAGGCTGTAAGAAAGAACCTCTTGATAATGTTGTTTTACCCCCCAACTAATAGCTTTCCTTTGGTATTATAGAGGCTGCTAGTCGGGCCATAGTCCAATTCCTGGAAATTAATCAGAGTGAAGAAGCCAGTAGAGGCTGGATGCTTCTAACAACAATTAATTTGTTAGCATCCTCTGGTCAGGTGAGTAATTTGTTATTGTGTTTGATAACTCAACCTCTTTTTTATTGTCTTGGGATCTTGTAACACTAAATTTATTAGCATGTCCAAATAAGATTTTATGGTAACCATTGTATTCTTCTAATTCTGACACATTATTTCTTGCTTCTCACATCTCTCACAGCATTGATATTTTATGCATATTACATGCAAGGAAAAGCCTAACTTCAAATAGTCTTTTTATCTTTGTCATGTCATAACACACAGCATGATAACCATTTGTACAGCACACTGGGCAAAGAGATGAACCACCTGTGGTTGGAGACAGGTAGCTCAGGAGCTCTGACTTCATCAGACTCAATCCAACACTTTTCAACCCATTTAAGAAAACTGACTGAGAAGAATCATCTAAGATTCATCTAAGGGAACTTAGTTTGTAAGAAATAAATGACCTGGGAAATAGTTTTGATTTTTTTCGAATTTTTGTGGAAAATAAAGTATTGCCATTTTCAGTATAGCATATGTTCTCTTCTCACTTAATTTATTCTGGAAATTGCTTTTTTGCCCCTCTAAATTAACTTTAAGCATTTGTCATGATACATGTTACTAGTACTCATTTATGAGCTGTTCGAGTAATACCTGATGTTTGACCTGTCATGTGTGTTTTTGGGATGAAGGAAATTTATTCAACCTTCAGATCCAGAGTATAATTACCTATCAGAGTCAGTACCAGTCTTGAGAAAGACTTGTTTATTACAGTGGGCTTTTAAATACCTCACATTATTTAATAATGGGATTTATAAAAGTGACTGTGACTCTCACTGGTCACAGCAGAAATAATGCATATTTCATAGTAACCATATCCTGAAACTAGTCACTAGCTTAAACTAAGTAGTGCTTGGATTTTTTCCTTGGAATGGATCATTTCCTTTTTTTGTTTGCTGGTTGTTTTGTTTAAATCAGAAAAGGAATAAGATCAACTTGTCCTGATGTACTTGGTATATTCTGAATTTTAGCATAGGAGATTTGTATTCCAAGAAATCCCTTAGTCCTAGGCAAAGTGGAGATATTATTCACCCTAAATAGCTTTCAGATAGTTCTAAATTGGACCATTGTTTCCATATATGTGTGACCCTACCAGATGATTATAAAAATACTAATTGTATTTGCTGTCTGTGGTAGTTATAAATGCCTCTATATTACTGACCAAAACTTGGTTTGGTTTAGGATAGCATATAACAAAATAATAATATCTCAATTGAGTATTTCTAAATTTTGTTTGTATTCTGTAGATGTTGTATTTCTCTTTCTCAATTTTGAGTAGGACTACCATAATACCTAACACATATTAGAAAGTCAGTAAATATGGATTAACAAATGTGCACAAGTAGATCACTTTACAGTTAGAAGAAAATAATTGGGAGAAACCTAATCACTTTTTTAGAATTACAGTTGTTGCCAGTTACCAGTTTGGATACCAGTTTTAACCATCAGTTATAAGACAAAAGAGAAAACTCATATAATTTTGCTTACCAGGAAGGGAAAACTACAAGTAATCTAATTGGAAAAAGAGACATTTTAAATGAAAATTACTATTGTGTATTGAGTTGCCTTTTTGTTTGTGCGCCATTTTCTGTTGGCAGCAGTGAAATACATAGATGACTAAAAACATGGTTCTGAATCAACATGTAGATGACAGATGAGATAGATGAAGATAATCCTATAAAACACAATAATGGGGTATATGTAGTGCTGTGAAAATAGAAATATGCGTTACAAATTTTGTAGGTGAGGATAGAAGGAAAGACATGGAATTAAAATTTTAGGCATGAGCACACATTTAAACTGAACATTAGATGTAGAGAGACGGGCTGTCTAGGAATAATAAATTATAAGTAACAAGAGCAGAGGGTTTTTTATATTAGAGGCAGGAAATGATACTGGATATGTAGAAAGGGGCCAGGTCTTGCCAGGGATTGTTGTGTAGGCTCTCTCTCCTCTCCCTCATCCTGCTGCTGCATCAGGCCCCATGTCTCATCTGGTTTTCTGTATGAGTTCCCTAATTACCCTGGCCTTCCTGCTCTTCACACCTAATTTATGATCTGCACTGCCACCAGCTAATTCTCTGAAATCTGGCTCTGTTACTTCTTCATTTGTAACACTTCATTGAATCTCCAGTGTCAACAAAGTAAAAGTCAAACTAAAATGGGAGATGATATGCTTAGGTCATTGAACATATACACTGTGGACCACTTAACCAGCTCTCTAACTTAGGGCAGGCGATGTAAGTGATGGGCCTCGATTGCTTCATTTTTAAAGTAAGGATAATAATGTAGTAATAGAATCTACCTCATAGGGATGATTTAAGAAATAGATGAGAAAATGTAGTTAAAGTGTTTAGTCTTATGCCTGTTATATAATAAGCACTCATTAGAGATTAGACATTACTGCTTTGGCTTTTCAGGAGTCAGCAATTTTTGGATTCAGGTTCCTGAATCGTAATGCACTGTATGGCCTAATCTTCTGTGTAACATGCAAATGATCTTTCTTTTTATTTTAATTCCTACACTTTTGTATTCCACTCCTGGCAGTGTTTATCATTCCTTTTATATTATGCTCTCCTACTATTACACTTAAATAATTAAATCACAGTTATTGATGAACCCTGCCTCTACTGGTAGACTGCAGTCTCTTGAAGGACAGGGGTGTGTACCCAGCTCCCAGCACACTGCCGGACATACTGTAGAAATTCAATAAATGTTTGGGGAAGATGGTGCAAACCTCTTGGTCTCCAGCATGGTAAAACTTTTTATCCCAAACTGCAACATGGAAAATTTTTGATAATTATTATAACATACTTCCTAATAGCACTGCAGTGTTCACCATAAGAAGGTCTGGAATTTCTTCCTTTAGTAATCTTTGGAAATAATATAGAGATTGTGTGTGTGTGTGTGTGTGTGTGTGTCAGTGATAACTATATCCCTCAAGTATCCTTCCAATCCCAACAATCTACAATAATAATAAAAGTAAAGTGATAGTAAACAACTACTAATACATAATGTAGTTCTTAATATTCCTTTGCATTTGTTATCTTAATATACATGGGCTATCTGGGAAAAAATCCAGCCATTGTACCTCTGTTTTTCATATTACATGTCTGGATCCTTTGTGGATAGCCCTTAATATAGTAAGAAGTATGTTCCATTGTATCTATTTTATAGGTGAGAAAAGTGAGGTCCAGCAAGATTAGTTTGTCCAAGTTCATAGTTTTTTTCCCCTCTAAAACCTAAAGCTTATGTTCTTCAAAACATGCTGTCTCTTAGTAAATAAATAGTAAATAGTAAACTCAATAAATACTTTAATAAGTAACAAACACATCCCAGTATATGATTAAAGCAAATTTGTCCAAATAGAAAATAAGTATTAGTCAGCATAGAACCATTTTTTAATTTTTTCAGGCATTTAAAAATTTATTTTCATGTATAATTTTCTGGGTTAAAATTTATGAGTAATAATGATTAAATTTCTGGCTTAAAATATGTGACATTACTTAGCTGTATCAATTACAGTTATGTCTGACTACCTGCTTATTCATTTGTTTACTGGTTTGTTTTCCAGAAAACCGTGGACTGCATGACAACAATGTCAGTGCCTTCCACCCTGGTTAAATGTTTATATCTGTTTTTTGACCTTCCACATGTGCCTGAGGCAGTTGGAGGTGCACAGAATGAGCTACCTCTAGCAGAACGTCGTGGACTACTCCAGAAAGTTTTTGTACAGGTATGAAAGGTGTTTGCCTGGCCATCTATACCACTCTGTTTAAAGTGAGACAGGTGCACTCCTTAAATAGATGCCCTGCCTATTCCGTTTTCTGTAATATTTCTGTTGTTTATTATAAGCCAACTTTATCTCATATAATGTCACTTTTCTTGCTACACACTTCTTTTGAGGAATATTTGAGTCATTAAAAAGTTTGTTTCTCTGACAGATTCAACTGTTAAGGTTCTTATCTTTGATATAACAATAACATCTCTGAAATGAACTTACAAGAAAAACTTTTATTGATTGATAACCATTAAGTTTGTAGCAATATTTCTTATAATGTCAAGAAATTCTCTTTTGTTGCTGTCTGTATACAGTAAATTCCTAGCCTATAAATATTTAACTTATAAAAGATAATTCATTTTAGAGGCTGCTGCTACCTCTTCTGTCTCTTGCCTATAAAACCCTTCTTTCCCACTGTCATCACTATTCCTTTAATAACATTAGCAGTGTACAAAGTTTTAAATAGACCTTGGTTAGCAAGCCCGGAAATGTTGTCACCATTTTGATATCCTTTCTTGGGAGAAAATTTTCAAAACAAGCAAACGACAAACATTTAGAGTACAGTCTTCCCATGGGACTAATACAGTATTTTTTTTTTAAGCCACACATTTGACACAAAAAGACAAATACTGTGTGATTCCACTTACACGTGTCTAAAGTGGTCAGACTCTTAGAAAATGGTGGTTGCCAGGGCTGAGGACTGGGAAAAAAGAGGATTTGTTTTCACTTGGTATAGAGTTTCAGTTTTGCCAGATGAAAATGTTCTAGAGCCATGTTGCATAACAATATGCACATTGTTAATATTACTCTGTACTTAAAAATGATTAAAATGATAAATTATCATATGTTTTCACCTCAATTAAAAAAAAAATCCAATGCTTGTCTTCTGAAACCCAAGTGTCTGAAAATATGTAACCTGAGATGTAGATTTCTCATCTCTAAAATGAAGATAATACCTACCTAAAATTTTTTTTGTGAGGAGAAATGAAATACCGGTAGTACAAAAAGCCATGGTTCTCTGCTTAGGACATTAGATATGAAAGAAAAGTACTTGCAGTTGTTGCTGTTGACACCGCTACCACCATCAGCAGGAAGAGTAAGAAGAGGGAACAGAGGACAGTGGATCTGCCATAGATAAGGGAGAGCCAGGTACACAGGAGGATTGCACGTCAGTGATATTATGTGGTGTTTACTACAGGAATGACTCAGCTTCATAGAGATGCTAGCAATGAAGACAGGGGAGAGGGAAGCTAAGGCAGTTTTAGAAAGGGAAAGACAGGACGATCAATAAACTACTAATTCAGCAAACATTTATTGAACTCTTGATTTATTAGCTGCTTTTGTGCTGATGGTTAACTTAAATTTGTCATCTTATGATTTGTAAGACAACCCAAAACTTCAGAATTTTTGTTTTCCTAAAATGGAGATGTGAGCCAATTGCAGAATTAGGATTAGAACTCAGGTTTCTTATCTGACTCTTGAATTAGATTGAATGAGAAAAGCAGTGGAACCTAAATGGAGGAGTTAATGTCATAAGGATTAAAGATTAAAGAATTAAAGATGCTTTTAAGGCAGTGCTGATGAATGTGGTGGGTGAGTCTTTTCTGATTAGACTAGTAGCCTTATTACAATAAAGGCCCTCTAAAGAGGTAATTAATATTTTAGGCAATAAATGGAAGCTGAATTTGATAAGTTTAATACTAAATAAGTATAGCAAAGATTTCTTCTAAAACTTAAAAAAAATTTTTTTTTTTTATATCTGAAAGCCATGGGCACTAAATCACAATTGAAAATGACATTCATTTTGACACATTAGAATCATTGAATGTGAAGTTCTCAGGGGACTCAAAAGAGAATTTAAATTAAACTCCCTATTTATGGAGACTGATTACTATGGCTGTGATCCACAGTAGGAATGTGGCGGTGATTAGAACCCAGTTCTCCTTCTCCTTTAGTGCATCACATCACTTCCTTTATTTGTTTCTCATTACAAGCTGGACATCATTTTCAACATTTTGTCGAGAAATCAGTGGAGACAAACTTACCAAATGTTTTTCAGAGTACATAGTGTTTTTGATAGATGAAATCCCTATGTTTATATTACATGACAGATGGTTTCCTGGGACCTTAGCAGTTGATTTGCTTCATGTACATACCGGTTTTTGTTTTTGTATTTTTGGTCTTGTTTTCATTTATGTTGATGTGGCCACTTATTGCTCTGCCACGCTGGGCTGGACTTTGTCACAGAGTCCCTATAAATAAAAAGGGTAGTGAGGAAGCAGCAGAAGAATGAGATGTGAAAGGATTATACTAGATTATTTGTAAAAATCTTTTTCACTTTAAAGATTAAGAACCACTTATTTTAAGAGTACAAACTGAAGGAATTAAATCCAGATTATTTTGGAGACCAGAGATTTGATTTGGAAAAATATTTTATTTGGGGGTTTGTTTTTTATGTTACAAATTAGAAAAATGGCATCCATTCCTCTAATCACATTGAGAGCATTGTGAGATCAACAGAAAGTAAAAAGAAATAGTACACCTGAGCATGTGTCTTATTTGTGCCTTTGACACATGGGAAATGATACATTCAGTATCAGGCATTATTTTGTAGAAGGAATGCCTACAATTACCAATTTTATACCAGTATTTCTTTCTCTAAATTCTTAATTCTTTTTTTGCTTCCTGATATTTGGCATCTATGAATTAGAAAGCTCTAGTATTTAAGTAAATTTTGCATTGAAGTCAGTAGGAAAAGCAAGACTTACCTTTCTAGTACTTACTAGTATAAAACAGATTTCTAATATGTTTTTCTGTGTATTCATTTCTCCACAGATACTGAAATTTCATGAAGCACTTTCTTTCAAGAGAATAAATTTATTTCATAAGTTACAGTTCTATATTTTATTCATATTGTATATATTTTAAAATATTTAGATGACAAAATTTAGCACAGAGAAGAAAAGTTAAGTTTTGACATTGAATTGAGATTACAGGCAAAAGTCCGTTGAGAATGGAAAGCATAGCTGAATTCCCCAGCTGGCAGGCTCTTAATTTTCTTAGCACTTATACATGTATATTTTGCAAATCATAGTTAAGGAATAATTCTCATTCCAGAGTTTAAGAAATTTTGAATCTTCTTTTTTTTTTTACTGTTTTTGACAAAGAGAGAGAGAGAGAGAGAGATACAGAGACAGAGAGAAGGGGGAGGGCCCAGAACAGTCTCCATAGTTGCACATCATCGGTTTTTCCACATAGTTTCATTCCATAGGTGAGAGCAGGGCTGCACAGGGCAGGAACTGGGCTGATGTCTCACCCCGGTGAGAACCGAAGTGGGGGCTCCCCAGTTCAGCACATGGGTCTGCACGGGCCAGGGCTGGGGTTTGATCCTTGGTCCCTGGGACTGCAAAGTGAGCGCTTATCCCACTGAGCCATCCCAGCTCCCCCCTGAATCTTCTTTAAAAGTAAGGATTTAGAAGATTTTTGGCTACTAGATGTAATTAAAGGTACTTCTGATTAAGATGATTTTGTTATTTTAATATTTCTTTTTTTATATTAATATTTTTATTGTTTTTGACGGAGAGAGAGAGAGAGAGAGATACAGAGTCAGAGACAGAGAGAAAAGGGAGGGCCCAGAACAGTCTCCATAGTTGCACATCATTGATTTTTCCACATAGTTTTGTTCCACAGGTGGGCGCGGGGCTTCACAGGGCAGAAAACGAGGCAGGGTCTCATCCTGGTGAGAACTGAACTGGGGGCCCTCCCCAGTTCAGCATATGGGTCCACTCGGACCGGGACCGGGATTCGATCCTCGGTCCCCAAGGCTGCAAAGTGAGCGCTTAACCCACTGAGCCATCCCGGCTTCCCTAAAACACTTTGAAAGTACTTTTACCTTTAAAAACCTGTTTTTACTTATCTCTCTAAAATTGCTTTTTTTTTTTAAGATCTATTTTTATTGTTTTTTTGACAGAGAGAGATACAGAGACAGAGATAAGGGGGAGGGCCCAGAACAGTCTCCATAGCTGCACATCATTGCTTTTTCCACATAGTTTTATTCCACAGGTAGGCAGGGCTGCACAGGGCAGGAACTGGGCCATGGTCTCACCCCGGTGAGAGCTGAGCTGGGGGCACTCCCCAGTTCAGCATATGGGTCCACACTGGCCGGGGCTGGGATTCGATCCTCAGTCCTCAGGGCTGCAAGGTGAGCGCTTAACCCCCTGAGCCATCCCGGCTTCCCCCAAAACTGCTCTTTTTTAGAGAAGAAAATTACATTGTACCTATGACAAACTAAGAATTAAAGAACCAAATTAGAAAACTGAAATGTTGACCATGAATGTTACTATTGATTTATGCCACTTCAGGGTAAGGTATACAAAAATATAATACCATGGGGGGAAGCCAGGATGGCTCTGCGGGTTAAACGCTTGCATTGCAGTCCTGGGGAACAAGGATCGAATCCCAGCTCTGGCCTGTATGGACCCATATGCTCAACTGAGGTGTTTGCTTCCCATGTGGAAAGCCCCCAGTTCAGTTCTTGCACTCCATCCCTCATTCTGGCCCCTGGCTTGAGGGGGCGTGCTTCTCATGTGAGAGGGCCCAGCCCAATTTCCGCCCTGCGTGGCTCCCACCCACGTATGTGGAATGAAACCATGTCAAAAACTGATGATGTACAACTATGGAGACTGCTCTGGGCCCTCCCCTTCTCTCTGTCTCTGTCTTTGTCTGTCAAAAACAATAAAGTAAATCTTTTAAAAAATATATAATACCATGGTAAGAGATGATAGTAAACATATCTTTTTTTTTATAAGCTGTTAAAAGTAGGGCTGGTTTACTGTCTTATCATGACACACTTCTAAATTATAGCTGTCTTTTTTAATGGTGCCTAAGTTAGAGCACTCACCATTGTGGCTTCAGTGATACCACTCAGTACCAACCCTGACCTTTCAGAGTTTTTAATGGTCAGATCTGTTCCTCTTCTAGCTCCTCTCTTTCCTCAACTGTTCATTTATTTATGTACACTTTGTTTTGCTTTGTTTCTTTAGATCTTAGTGAAACTCTGCAGTTTCGTTTCTCCGGCGGAGGAGCTGGCTCAAAAAGATGATCTCCAGCTTTTATTCAGTGCAATAACCTCTTGGTGCCCTCCCTATAACCTGCCTTGGAGGAAGAGTGCTGGAGAAGTCCTTATGACCATATCCCGTCATGGTCTTAGTGTCAATGTAGTGAAGTATATTCATGGTGAATATCTCCTTATGTACTCATTTTAGGTGCTCTGAATTTCTTCCACTTTTTCTCTTCTGTGATGACAGATTTGTTTTTATCTCTGTTTTCCAAAAATTCTATTTTAAGTTAAAAAAAATTTGCCAGGATAAAAAATACTTATTTTTATTTGGGAGGCATTTCAAATGTAAGAAATTTTCACTAAATAATGGATATGTACAAGAGTTAAAATTTTTTTCATTGTCATGTAAATATTTACTTATAATGTAAGTTCTGTGTCATACTCTATTCTTTCCTCTTTTTTTAACTGAAAAAAATAGTTTCTTGAGATGCTATAGTTAAAAGTCTTATTGAAAATATTTCATGATTAGATAGACAATAATCTGTTTGATGCATCATAAACGAAGTTAGATAGATACTTTATCAGCATTAAGGAGAAATTGTTCATTTTATTTCTTGCCTCTGTTCCTTTGTTCAGTTTTCTTAGCTTTGTTATATGAAACTAGGTTTCTCTAGACAAATAAATCTTATTAAAGATAAGAGAGAGAAAGCCTCCAGTCACCAGAATCAGTTATGGGGTATAACTGCATTTTAAACTAGTCTATGGTACAAACATAATTTTTAAAATTTTATTTCTTTAAGTATTTCTGTATCTCATTGGTCTGTATTCACTCTAACTTGAACTTTTAACTAATTATGGGATTTGTCTTCTTAGACTTAGAAGATTTTATTTTTAACTGTATTTTTTTTCCATCTTTTTTTACTGTATTAATTTAAAAGATCAAAACATTTGACAGTGGGCAATCATTTTGTTTAATGATAGCACATCCAAATATGATGTAAAAACTAGTAAATATCAGCTATGTTTCAACACTTCCTGTATTACACTTTGTTTACTCCTGAGAGGTACAGCTTTCTCAATGAATTTGAATCTTGTATTTACTTTTAGAATGTGTAACATTTATCTTATATTAGTATTTTGTAGCTAAATTGAAATTTAGTATTTCATTAAGCACCTCTTCAGAAACAAGAAATTTTTTTTATATAGTAACATAAATAATGTATGTTTATTTCTTTATTCTTACAGAAAAAGAATGTTTATCTACATGTATTCAGAATATGCAGCAATCAGATGACCTGTCTCCCCTAGAAATTGTTGAAATGTTTGCTGGGCTTTCTTGTTTCCTCAAAGATTCCAGTGATGTTTCCCAAACTCTCTTGGATGATTTTCGGATATGGCAAGGATATAATTTCCTTTGTGATCTCTTGCTTAGGTAAAACACCACAAGTTAACAATATATTTTAAAAGTTTACTCAGTCTTTTTCATCAAAGGAAACAGTGTCATTTGTAGTTAGGAAGAAAAGAATCAATTACCTTATGTATGCTTCATCCTCTTATTTTTATTTACTACTTTTTATTCCTGTTCTGCCAGCAGAGTACAAAAAGTGTATTCAAAGTTAAATTGGCAAATGCAGGCTGCAAAGGTAGAATCAGTGGTTAATGTAAAGAATAAATCTAGTAGCTGAGGGAGTAGAGTTTAGATTAACTAATTAACATCTTCCTAAAGTATAAATTCTTCTTGCTTAATTATATTTATTCCTTATTACTTTTTTAATAAAGTTTTTCTTATTAGTAATTCTAGTGTTGTTATATATGTAGTTAATAATGAGAATAATTATGTAGACTGAATGAAACCTTTCCAATGTGTACACAAAACTAGTTAAATATAGAATTCACTAGCCTCATTTTCCATCCCAGATGTTCCAGGCATATACAGAAAGTGGCTGGTTATAAATTTATTTATCAGGAAAAAGACCCTCATCCTTCACCACTTATTCCAGGGCCATTAGTTATTTTTATTTGGTCATTTGTAAACCAGCACTATTTTTGAAAACGTCTTTATTTCTAACACCAGTTTAACCTAGTTTTATTACTTATTAATAGGCAATCCTCAAGAATATAATTTTACATATATATATCCTCATTTACCAATGAAGACATATGAAAGTTGATGAAATAACTATTTCACATTACTAGTGGGGTGCTATTGGTGCAATACATTGAGAACACAGGTTGACCAGGTATTACCAAGAACCTCAGAAATGTCAGTACTCCTTGACAAAATAATTTTACTTATGGTTATTGATCCTAAGGATATAATCCTAAATTTAGGCAAGATGTTATGTATATTAGGGCTCCTGTGTTCTGATTTTCATTAGCTGTTTCACCTCCCTATCCCCAAATCTTTGATTGGCTCTCCATGAACATCATAAGCATATCTATGGAAAACTTATACTAACATGGAAAAATATGTGTATATTACCAGCAAATGAAAAACACAGGTTACTGAATTCTGTATCTGGTGTGAAAAATACTTATTAAAGCAAAAATTTTCACAAGTTTAAAAATATTTCAGAATATTAACAGTGTCTTTGAGTTGTGAAGCTAAGCATACTTTTTCTTTTCCACTTTTGTACATTCTCCATGTTTATTTTAATGCGAGTAATTAGTTCATTTGGGGAAACCCCAGTAAATCTGATTCTTTAAAAAATGCAATTTTGTACCTCATTTGGTGTTCTCAATAAAGCCACAGTCAAAAGATAATTCCATAATGACTTATTCCTTTAAAGGAATTCAGATTGTTATTAAAACTTGTTAGACACTCAGAACTTCATTTAAATTGACTGGAATAAGAATTCCTGAATTAATGAAATACAGATAAAGTTTTAGAACACTTCCCAAAGAATTCAGTTTTGAAAATTGATAGGAAAAAATGAATTAGGAAACAAAGACTGAAAAAGGTTTTTGGTTGTAAACAGTAAAACTTTGTCACCTTAGAGCTGTAGGGAAGTTAAGAGATGTTTAATCTAATTCTTTTATTTTATAAAGACTTTCTACAAAGATTAGTGATTTACCTAAACTTAACACTGCTAGTGGCAAAATCAGCTCTTAGATCAGGTCTACTGGATATTGGTATAATTTCTTTAAAATATAATGTCTTAAAATTTACAGATTTTTAAAAACATTGTTTTTATATGGAGAAAGTTGTAAGAAGAAACTTCTTGGAATATTTAATGCATTTATTTATTGCAGGTAGAAATTGAAAATTTCTTTCTGTATTAAATTTGAGAATACAGCAAAAGAGAAAAAGATATTTTGCTAAATTATACTTTTTCTAGATTGGAACAAGCAAAAGAGGCAGAATCCAAAGATGCATTGAAAGATCTGGTGAATCTGATAACTTCCCTAACAACATACGGTGTCAGTGAACTAAAACCAGCCGGCATTACCACAGGGGCCCCCTTTTTATTGCCGGGATTTGCAGTACCTCAGCCTTCAGGCAAAGGTGAGCCAGCTTTTGCTTTAGTCAGTTAGTTTGTTTGTTAGTTCATTAGGTTCATTTTGAGTTACTCAAAGAAAAGAATGAATTGATCTAACTTTGGCTACTCTTTTATGTTACTTATATAGTGGTAATCTGTTTTTCATTAAAGTTTGTATGTTTTATGATGTAATTTCTTGAGTGGCAATCTTTATAGATCAAATACTTGGAAGTGATTATGAAAATATAAAATCAAACAGTGAAGTTTCTGTTTTAGTATTTCATTTTAACATCCAAACAACTTAATAATCTTTCAAACATGGCTCATTTGATGCTGGCACACCACTGGTTTCCACTTTCTGTGGATGGCTCTTGATTTACTCTCTGATCTCTATGCTTATTCCTATGCAAGATATATGTATATATATAGAGAGAGCATGACATGTAAATGCCTGTACTTTGTTTAAAATTAAGCAAACTTAGAAAAAAGTTACATTATTTCCTTCATATCAGAGAGTAAATTTTATAGTTAAGATTTGGTAACTTTGGCTCCTCCTCATCTAGTGATCTTTTACTAAAACCTTACTGTAGTTAATAACATTTAGTGACATAAGAGTGCAAGCTAGTTTTCTGTTTACTTATTTATTTTTAAAAGCATCATAACCATTCTGAAGTCATCTGAGCCTGGGGACCTCTAAAAGTTTCTTTCACATGATTGTCACTTACTAAATATTCAATACAACTATCATATTTTTGTGTAGAATTTAACTAGCCAAAAGATACTAGCATGTCCATTAATTTAAATTTCACAGTACATTATCTATGGTTTTATGACAAAGAAGTCAGCAGTTACAAGTTTTTAAGTCAATGAGAATAAATAAATTAGAGAATCCTAAATGTGTTTTATTGGAGAAAATTACATGGAAAAGTCATGACTTCAGCTTGGAGTCGTCCAACTTACTTCAATAAGATGTACCCCTCATTGTGTAAACTGAACTTTTTTTATTTTTTATTTTTTTAAATTTTTTGCTTTTTTTTTTTAGAACTTTTTTCTTTTTAATATATTTTTATTTATTTTTATTTTTGACAGAGAGAGAGAGATACAGAGACAGAGACAGAGAGAGAACTGAACTGGGGGAGCTCCCAGTTCAGCACATGGTTAAGCACGGGCCGGGGCCGGGACTCGATCCTCGGTCCCTAGCGCTGCAAAGCGAGCGCTCAACCCACTGAGCCATCCTGGCTTCCCCTAAACTGAACTTTTTAAGTGAGTTTCTCTGCAACAATTAGAAATCCAGGCTTGTCTTCTGAGCAGTTGAAGCCTCATTTTATTTAGTATGAAGAATAAAAGAGGCTCAAAAACTTTAACTTATAGACTTCAGCTTGAATATTTCATAATTCTTTCTGTGAGTTAATAATTTAAAAATATCTCAGCATTGTACTTTGTATTTTAGACATTTGTTTGATCAATCTGATCATGACACTGGCATTATAGCTAGTTTCAATAGTATAATTTTGTAATGAGAGCATTAGTGGAACAAAACTAACCTTCCTCACATGTCTGCCTGATGCTGTCTCATCTGTAACAGAGATCCTGAATCCATAACCTGGCACCTCCTGGGGTTATTGTGAGAATCTAGTGACATACAAGTGTGTCTGTGAAAGCAAAGTCAACTTGAAAGCGTGTTGCCCCAGATTCAGAATTCAGGTGCCTGTGAGGGACCTAACCTGACTAAATATTAGTTTCTTCTCCAGAAAAATTAATGTCATATTCTCCAAAATGAATCGATCAAACAAAATCATTTTGAGTTTCATTTCTAACTAAAAATTCTGTTTCCCATGACTTACTTTGTAGGTTTATTTTCTGAAGGAAAAGGTATTGCTCTTTTTTGTATATAGGGAATATCAAATGTCTTTTTTGGGGGGGTCAGTAGTCTGGTGGTATAACTGAAATCTATCCATTTTAAGTGTTGAATTTGATGAGTTTACCTGAATGAATATGGTTGTGTTACATCATATGTTGGTACAGGATATCTCCATCCTTCCAAAGTTTTCCCTGTGCTCCTTTACATTCAGTCCCCTCTTTCCCAGCTCCTTGCCCTGGCAACCACTGATCTGCTTTCTGCTTTCATTTTGCCCTTATTTTGTGTTTGGCTCCTTTTACTTCAAGATTCATCTATGTTATTGAACATATCTGATGTTGGTTCCTTTTTAGTACTGGGTAGTATTACATTGTGTGTCTATCCTCCAATTTGTTGATCAGTCACCAATTGATGGCATTTATTTAAGTATCCTTAGTAAAGCTTCTGTGAACATTCATATAAAACAAGTTTTTGTGTGGACATATATTCTCATGTGTTTGGGGTACACATCAAGCAGTAGAATTGCTGGGTCATTTGATAAATGTATGTTGAACTTCGTGAGAATTGCCAAACCGGGATGCCGGGATGACTCAGCAGGTTGAGCACTCATCTTTTCATGTGCATATTTGCCATCTGATCTCTACTTTGATTCAGATCTCTGTGAGAGCAGTGTTTCATAGGATTGTATGATAATTAGAATTTTAACAGTTCTTCAGATATTCTGGATAAGTCCACATGTGTGTGTTTGTTCTGTGTTACTTAATATCATATATAGGGGAAGCCAGGATGGCTCAGTATGTTAAGCGCTCATTTTGCATCCCCAGGGACCGAGGATCGAATTCCAGCCCTGGCCCATGTGGACCCATATGCTGAACTGTGGTGTGCCCTCCATGCAGGAGGCTCCCAGTTCGGTTTTTGGCCCCAGGCTCGAGGGGGTGTGCCTCCCATGCAGGAGGACCCCAGCCCAGTTCCCACCCTGTGCGGTCCCTGCGCACCTGTGTGGAATGAAACCATGTCGAAAACTGATGACGTACAACTATGGGGACTGCTCTGGGCTCTCCCCCTTCTCTCTGTCTCTTTCTGTCTATATCTTTGCTAAAAACAATAAAATAAATCTTAAAAATATACCATATATAAAGTTTATGTTTATATATGGTATTAAGTAAGATTGTCTTTTCCAATGTGGATATCTAAGTGTGCTAGGACCCTTTGTTGATAAGACCATATATTTGGGACCTTTTTTCAATTGTGCTCCATTGGTTAATGTGTCAATCTTTAAGCCAATACTGCATGGTCTTGATTGCCTTATCTTTAAAGTAAGTGTTGAAATAGAGTCATTTAAGTTATCCAAATGTAATTTTCTTTTTCAAAATATTTTGACTAGTCTAGGTCCTTTGAATTTTTATATAAGTTTAATAATCTTCATGTGAATTATTATAAAGAAAAAAAGCCTGCCGAGGTGCTGATTGAATCAATAGATCAGTTTGGGGAGAATTGACATCTTAACGTTGAATCCTCCAATGCATGCATGCATATAGCTTTCCATTTATTTGCATCTTAATATTTTTTCTCATCAATGTTTTATATTATACCTTGTACAAGACTTTCAATTCTTTGGTTAAATTTATCCTTAAATATTGTATTCTTTTTGATATAGCTGTGAATGAAATTTTCTTAATTTCATTTTGGATTGCTTGTTGCTTGTTTATAGAAATGCAATTGATTTTTTAAAATATTAATCACTTTTTACATGTTACTGTTAAATTTGATTATTAGTGTTAGTGGACTTTTTTTGTGCATTTCTTATTATTCTAATTTTGGATAACAGATGATGGACTATGGTACAGGAATGGAGATTATGAAAGCCGGTTGTGATGCTGTTATGTGTAGCACTGATAGGAAGAGGCAGTCATAGCCCTTTGCAAATTGTAACACTATGTTGGGACTATTTGTAAATTGGGGCCATGTATATTTTAATATACTTGATACCATTTATTTACCTTTTGTCAATTATTCAGGGTACGTTGGAAAATATTTTGATTTCACTGATTTCATCATCTATGAAAAGAGAATTCCTGTTACCAAAGAATTTTTATCTATTGATAATTACATTCAAAAGAGGAAACATGAATATATTTGCCTTATGTTGCACTTTACATAGATATAATTTATCTACCTTGTTTTCAGTGCTGATTTTGCATCAAGTGAAACAGTATGGAAATATGAACTATAAAAGAAAAAGTAACCTAAGTTATTAATGAAGCTGGTAAAGGTACCTGTTTCTGAATATTAAAGCTTGAAAATTACATGTTTCTATATTGGACAACAAGAGTTTCTATAAAACTCGATGTGTCCTCACTAGTAGAAAGATTTTTCTGAAAAGAAATTTAAAAAAATGTAATATTCCTTTCCTTTAAGTAAGAGATGTTCCTGCTGTTTAATAATAACTCCATGAAACTTAGTATATATCTGTTTAATGAAAATATTAAAGTGTTTATGTGTCACTGTCTAAGTGGTCTTCCTGTCTCATATGGATAGGACAGCCTTTTAATTACCTTTTAGATTTAAGTATTATTCTCCTTTCCCAGTTGAATATTGTTGAAATTTAATGTCTAAAAAAGTCTAGAATGTAACTACTCTTAATACTATCAGCATTTAAAGTACATTTCAAAGTTTTATGCTCCTTATTTTGGTATTATAATTCAGCCATTTTTTTAATAACTTTTTTCTGATAAATCCAAATTTTTAGATTCTGTTCACTTCATTATACAGAAGATCTACTAAATTTGTAAATAATATTACAAACAAAAAAAATCACTTTTTCTGAATTAGTCACAGGAAGTGGTTGAGTTTTACATGTGATATAAACCTGATTATTTGATAAACTGGTTAAAAAGCTGTGATCTTAAAGACCAGACAGAGTCTCTAATAGGTACCTTGGTAACTTACTATGATTAACCTATTATACTTCTGTGTTAATGACCCCTAGATAATTGGATAGCAAGTAGGATTAAGGATGGATCAGAGCAGATTCATTACTCCATGTAAAATAGAAATTACTAAGAGCCAAATGTTTGGCTGACCACTGCATTTCTAGTGTTACCTTTTTATGCAAAAATGACCACATTGTACATTTTACTTTTAATTGTGTGTATGACAGGAGGACCCCCCCCCCCCCAAACAAACAAACAAACAAAACCCACACAAAAACAACAACTAAAAAAGGAATTATCTTCTGGAGGGCCATCCTGTTTAAGTACAGGCCTCCTCCACTAGGTTAGTGTTCGAGGAACCCATCTGCATTAGTGTACTAACTGGCGATATTGTGAGAGGCTGCATTCGGCTTCAGTGAATTTGTTTTGGAGAGTCTTTCCATGCGTTTGCCCATTTCATGATGGGTGATTTACATGAACAATTTGTGGCATGACAATGCACCTGCCAACGCTGCACTAAGTGTTCGGCGATCTTTGACTAAAAATGTCTTGACTCCCCCTCCCCACATGCCCAACTCTCCTTATTCACCTGATCTCACCATGAGTGCCTTTTATTGTTTGTTTCCCACATGAAAAAAGTCCTCAAAGAGACGGGTTTTGCCAATGTGGAGGAGGTGAAACAAAAAATGGCAGAAGCACTAAAAGGTCATTTTAAACTTGCCAGTTTTGGTAAATTGGCAAGTTTAAAATGTGTTCTGAGCAGTGGTAAAAGTGTCTTCAATGGTATATTACATCAAATGGAGAGTACTTAGAAGGTGACAGAATTTTAAACATGGAACAATAAATACACAACTTATAAATAATTTCTGGGGTTTTTTGGATCCCCTTAGTATATGTACACATATATAGTCAGTCAGTTTTTTGTGGTGAACAGTTCTGGGCGATTGTTATTAATAGGTTTTATCCTTTGTCAGTGACATCACTGGCAACCAAATAATAAAGATAAACTTAGGAAAATCTAAATTTTCCAAATTACCCTAAACTCAATTCTTTTGAGGTCTTTCCTTAATTGTGAGATGTGATACTGCCTCTTAGCTGAAAGATGCAAGATACTGTTTAGAGTTATGCATTTTTCAGATAACATTCAAGCTAGGATTTCTTAGCAGTCTTTCTAACCCATTTTGTATTTTTCCTAGTTCTGTGTTTATCCTCTTTTCTCTGCTAAAGTCTAGCTTACTCTGTAAGGCTTCATGTTAATGTTTTAGTCACTCTTCTAGATACCTTGTACTGTTCTAACGTTGTGAACCTGGGGACACTTTTTAGAGGCAAGCACTTGTTTTCATGTGTCTGATATGCTTTCTATGTGAATTTCTTTATTATTATTGTCACTGATTTACCTCATGAGTGGTATGTATCCAGATTTTAGTTTTGTTTTTTTCCAGTTGATGTGTTTGAAAATCAGATATTTAAAAATGTAGCCACTAGTTGGCCATTAACTGCTGTAACAAATGTGTTATATATGTAAAGAGGGTGCACTTTTAGCTTGAAAAGAAAATAAATTTACAAATTAAAATTTATGAAAGTTACAGTGTTGTGATTATGAAGAGAAAACTGAAAATTAAAGAATTTTCCCCCTCCTGTGTTTCTGCTGCCGTTCTCATTACTCTGAAGCCTGTTACTTCTTCTACCTGAAAGTCTTTTCAGATTGAGAGGTAACTAACTGTATTATAGTCAAGGTCAATATTGCAGATAATAAAAAGCAACAACCCTTCAAACTTTCAACTCTGCTGCCTAGACCTATATTACATGGCTTATTCTCTAAAATAGTCAAATGTTTTGACATGTATTTTTCTTGAATCAGAATATTCTCAATTATACATTACAAGTTTAACCAGTGTTCTTATTTATTTTTAATTAACAGACTGATGAAGGAAAAATAAGACCTTTTGAGAAAACAGGATGTGTTTTTAGTAAATAGTTGATACACATTATAATTCATGATATGTTTAAATAGACTCATGTGCCATGATTAAAATATCACATAGCACCTACTTTTCTGTTCTTGTTTTCTATTTTAGGTCACAGCGTGAGAAACGTCCAGGCCTTTGCAGTCCTTCAGAATGCATTTTTAAAATCAAAAACCAGCTTCCTTGCCCAAATCATCCTTGATGCCATCACAAATATTTACATGGCTGACAACGCCAATTATTTCATCCTGGAATCACAGCACACACTGTCACAGTTTGCAGAAAAGATTTCTAAACTCCCAGAAGCTCAAAACAAATACTTTGAGATGCTGGAGTTTGTCGTTTTTAGCTTAAATTATATTCCATGTAAAGAACTTATTAGTGTTAGCATCCTCTTAAAATCTAGCTCTTCTTACCACTGTAGCGTTACTGCAGTGAAAACATTTCTTAAGTTTACACGACATGACTACATATTTAAAGATGTGTTCAGGGAGGTGGGCCTTTTGGAGGTCATGGTAAACCTTTTGCACAAATACGCTGCCCTCTTGAAGGATCCAACTCAGGCATTAAATGAACAAGGTAAAGCACTTTCCATAATTTTGACAAAAGATTTTGGGCAAGATGTTTTGTTCACGTTTTGCTTTTCATGTGCTTAATTATGTGAATGACTTGTTTATGGGCATTTTGTGACATCCTTATGAATATTTCTGAGAGTTAATGTCTTCATTCAACTTGTATTAGAGAATTGGGAAAGGTGTACATACATGAAGCTTAGAAATATGTCACTGTAGTGGGAGAAATTTTTAGTTAAAAACTCAGGGCAACATTTATGATCCACATGAGTAGTGTCTACTACTTTTTATTTCTAGAGGGAATTAAAAACTTCTAGAAACAATTGGGATGTTTAGGTGCCTCAAAATGTTTTTATTAAAATTATACAGAGCAAATCAGTGTATCTCTTTAGTAATGTAATATATGCACATATGTGTTATCAGTACGTACTTTACATTTTATGTTTTTTATCCTTTCTGATAAATCTGATAAAAACATGGTAGTGTTTGGCACTTAGTTAAGTATTTAAGTGTGGTGAATGAACTAATACAAGTTAAATAGCACTCTTCATAAACTTTTCTTTCTCTTTGATGCGTTAAAATCTAGCACTCTCCTATTGACCTCCTTTATTAGGAAAAACCCTGTGCGAAAAATACATTTAACTTAGGGATTCTTTTTTTAATACTTCACCAAAATAAAATCTATCAACATGGATTTTGACCTTTTCTTAGTAGCTGGTAGACAAGCATATATTGTTTTTAAAGGTTGTATTATATCAGTTGTATTAGTGGTGAAGTGAATATTAAAGAAGTATTTTTGAAATTATTAAAACAATATTGAATCAAGAAAAAAATAGACTTACAACTTTTGTGATTTGGACCTTTGATTCTTTTCCCTAGGGGACTCAAGAAATAATAGTTCAGTTGAAGAGCAAAACCACCTGGCTTTGTTGGTTATGGAAACTTTGACAGTGCTTCTTCAAGGATCAAACACAAATGCAGGTAGTTAGAAAAGCTACTAGTTCAAAGGCTTTGAGAGGATATTACCTCTGCTTATGTCTTTTCTAATTGACTCTTGCGTCTGAAATGCTCCTATCACTAAGAAAAAAAAAACCCGATTGATTCAGCAATGGTACCATCACATCTCTAGAAATGCAGTACTTCTAAGCTTTATAAGTATATTAATGACAAAATATATAACATTACTATTTCAACACATATTCCTATATTTTGTCCCTTTCTATAGTGCACCCTGTTTAAAATATTTTTGTACATTTTTCACTTATGCAATACAGACTTTTTCACTAGTAACTTTGCTTAAATGTTTTCCAAAATATCTGCTTAACTTTTTAGTAGTTCAAACTAGAGCATTACAATATGACACACATAGGAAAATATTGAAAAATAATTCTCTAATAAAAGTTGCCTCTCCCAGGTAAATTGGATTCATTAAATCTTTTACTTTATCTTTGGTCTCAACTTCACTTTTCTCCAGTGCTTTTCTGTCATCAACAGACAATCCAAGTATATTTATAAAGGATCACTCTTGCTTTTAAAAAAGTTTACTAGAAATTTTAACTAACATCTGAAACCTCTCAGGCTCCAATATCAGTACACATTGAGAGAAGTAAGTGGCAAGGACGTGAGTTCAGATGAGTAGGCTGTGCCCTGATCACATGGAGCTTAAGTGTTATGGGAAGGCATGAATGAATGAATGGATGGATGAATGATCCATCCATCCATACATTTGTAGCAAATGTACAAATGAATGCCTACCTGAATGCAGAAGAACTCCAATATGCAACATAATTAAAATACATTTAAAAAAAATAATAATAATAAAGAATTCTACTATGATTGCACCCTCCTGGACCTTTTAACTGTCAGTCATTGGCTCTGAGCTGCCAGCCTTGATCAACAGCAGTTCAGGTTTTCCTGCCGGGCCCTGGTTCCTGTGGACCTGTCTCCTCTGCATCCACAGGAAGAAGGCAGTGTGTGTGCTCTGTGAGCAACCAACTGCATCCCTCCATGAAGGAGAAACAGACAAGGTAGCTAAGAGTTCCAAGCCCAGGGAACAGCAGGCAAGAGGGCCACAACGTGAAAGGTGCAGAGTTGTTCCCACCAAGTGCAAGTACTACCTCACTACAGGCTCCTCAAACTGGAGGATGCAAACCACAACCACGCAATACGTCTTTCTGAAGCATCAAGTTTATTGCAAGACTTGGAAGAACCAAGTGCTTTAATCAGAACAGGGGAGGGGAGAAGGGCCCTAGGGAAGACAGTCCAGTCTCAGATGTTTCACCCCGGTGGGGGCCGTGATGGACCTGCAGCGAGACAGTGGCCTGCCTTCCTGTCCCCCAGGGGGCTTCAGGCTGTCCTCCAGGCACACCAGGGATTTGGGGTACGATGCCTCTGAAGTCCACAGAGAAGCCAGGTGCCCTCCTGATATGAATCCTGTACAGAGAACACCTCAGCATCTGACACCTCCGTTGTCCACTGAACCAAGTCCTCTGGCCGGGGCTCCTTGCACACACAATGTGTCCTTCCTGCACTACTGCCACCTGCAGCTTACCTCCAGCTTCGGGCCGATGTCCTCCACTACATGGCCGGGCTCCCGGGGCCTCAGCTTCATCCAGTCCAGCTTTGAAATTGCAGGAGCCCAGCTGGACCTCCCCGGAGTCTGGTTGTGGCCCTGCCTTGGCCGGCAACTGTCTAATCTAAAGGGGCGTGACCCTGTTATGTTTGCCACGCCCCTTCACGCACGGCCACAGGCAGAGCTGGAAGAAGCGCCAGCACCTCCTAGCCAGCCCCCTCCGGCCCTGGCTGGTTGCCTGTGGCGTTTCACTGCTGCTGCCTCTGCTGCTGCCGGTGTGTGTGGAAGGGCAGTCCTCAGGGCCACAGTGGGGGGCTGGGCTAGGGGTGGCATTTCTCATTTCCGGGCTGGGTGGGGCAGAGGTGGTCATGGTCTCAGACTCTGGGTTGGGTGGGGGAGAGCCGGTCCTCAACTGGGACTCTGGGCTGAGTATGGGAGTGGCGATCTTGGATTCTGACTCTGTTGGGCTGGCTGGGGGAGAGATGGACCTGGATTCTGAGGCCGGGCTGGGTGGGGGAGCGGCGGTTGTCCATTTAGGGATGTGGCAGGGAGTGCCCGACCTCGACTTGGAACTGGGTCTGGCAGTGGCCGTCCTCAACTTGGGGCTCGGTCTGGGAGTGGCCATCCTCGACTTCGGGCTGTGTCTAGGTGTGACTTTGGTCCATTTCGGGCTGGTCCGAGGACTGGCCTTCCTAGCCTTTGGACTGGGCCCTGGAGTAGCAGTCCTAGAAAGCCGGCTGGCTGCAGGACCCATAAACTCTTGGGCCTGGTGCCCTTCTCCCAGGTCCTGAGACTGCTGCTCTTCCTCTTGGAGCCTGGAGTACATTGGCTCAATCCCCTGATCTGTGGATGGACCAGGCTGAACCTCCTGATCTGTGGATGGACCAGGCTCCACCTCCTGATCTGTGGATGGACCAGGCTCCACCTCCTGATCTGTGGATGGACCAGGCTCCACCTCCTGATCTGTGGATGGACCAGGCTCCACCACCTGATCTGTGGATGGACCAGAGCTGCTGAGGTCAGGGTCACTGAAGGGCCTTACTTGGATCCTGCAACCATATAGTTGGTGCTTTTTTGCTTTTAATATCAGATATGTGCCCATAACATCGTTGTATCTCCTCCACACTAATGCTGTTTTGATTTGCTCTTCTTGGAATCCCATTTTGATCATCTGCTGTGTCACCATCAGGTCTATGTCTGCATTTGGTGGCTCTTCATAAGGCTCCAGTTCTTTTTCCTGCCCCATATTGAGCCAGGGGTGTGACATGATGTCTTCTAGATTGCTCCTATCCTCAGGGTCAAGGGTGATTAGTTTACTTAGTAAGTTTTGCAATTCAGGTGTTACGTAAGGTGGCAACGTGTACTGCCCACTCTTTATCCGCCCCTCCAGCCGTGTCAGGGTCTTCCCCTTAAAAGGGGCTGTCCCAGTCACCATGGTATAGAGCAGGACTCCCACACTCCATACGTCCACTGGAGGCCCGTCGTAGGGTCGATTTAGAAAGAGTTCAGGGGCCATATAAGCAGTGGTGCCGCAGCAAGTGCTCAGTTTCCTGAATTTGAAAGACGCGCTGACTCCAAAATCTGTGAGTTTAACGTTCATGTCCGCGTCTAGAAGCACATTCCTTGGCTGCAGGTCCCTGTGGACGATGCCCTTGCTGTGGCAGTAGTGCAGTGCTGAGATGAGCTGGCGGAAGACACCTCGGGCCACATCCTCAGTCATGCGGTGGCCATGGGTCTCCAGGTAATCCCCTAAGTCCCCTCCAGGCACATACTCCATGATGATGAATAAGATTTTTTTGGTGTAAATGACCTCAAACAGTTCAACAATGTTCGGGTGACGCAGAAGTGCCATAGACTCGACCTCCTGCAGGAGACTTCTATGAAGGTTGAAGAAGCCCTGGTGGTGAATGGCTTTGACAGCCACCTCAAACTGTGTCGGAATATGCCGACCCAACCTTACCT
This sequence comes from Craseonycteris thonglongyai, assembly GCA_004027555.1. Taxonomy (NCBI): domain Eukaryota; kingdom Metazoa; phylum Chordata; class Mammalia; order Chiroptera; family Craseonycteridae; genus Craseonycteris; species Craseonycteris thonglongyai. The sequence continues at coordinate 13,691 of PVKE010007363.1, read as the reverse complement.
TGCCAAAGCTGCCCTGGCCAATGATGGTCAGAAGCTTATAATTGCCAACCTGGGGCTCCTGGTCAGCAGAGGTGGCTGCAAAGTCATAGGACATGGTGACTTGTCTATCTACGCTCACTGACAAGACTAACAGTGCTAACTCGGCTCACTAGGCTAATCAACGGTAACTGTACTAACTATACTAATGCTATCAACAATACTAACTAAATTAACGGTACTATCTATGCTAAGAAACAACTTTACTGACTGCTAACTATACTAACTATATCAATAATGCTAACTATATTAACTGTACTATTTTAAGAAATAAAATGAGAAACAAAGTGATAAAATGGGGGAGAAGGGAGCAAACAAGCTTGCTGAAATGTCCACCGCACAAGTCACCACAAATCACCGCCAACAACTAACTTCCACCACAAATCACCACCAACAACTACCCTCAAAAATCTCAGCCCAGCCAGGGCCTTATATAGTGTTTGGGAATTGCATCACAATGGGGATTTATATGGTCAGAGCAAGACTGACCAATCACAGATGAGTATAAAACAGTGGTTTTTCCAAGTGGTTTCAAGACACCTTTACTCTGGGAAAAAAAAAAAGGGCAGGTGACCCCCCAAAGAGGCTTTTAATTTTGTGGTGTATTAAAGATTGATTTACTGTATTAGACATTAGAGTCTGGTGGATGCTGTGATGGCTCAGTGAGTTTAGTGCTCTGCTTGTAGCCCTGGGGTCTGAGGATCTATCTAATCCTGGCCCTGGCTGGAGTGGACCCATATGCTGAACAGGGGTGAGCCCCCAGTTCAGTTCTCGCTGGGGCAATGTTCCCATGTGGGAGGCCCCTAGCCTGGTTCCTACCCTGTGTAGCCCCGCACCCACCTGTGTAGCAAAACTATCAAAAACTAATGACATAAACTGTGGAGACTGCTCTGGGCCCTCCCTACTTCTCCCTCTCTCTCTCTGCCCAAAACAGTAAAATTAATCTTTAAAAAGAAAAAGAACTTAAAGTGTGCAAAATGTTTCCAAAAAGAAAAAAAGACATATATTAGAATGTTCTTGAAGGGGTAAGGAAGGTTGAGGCTTGGATAGTGTTGCATTTCGAAAAGTTCCTATGATACATGTTTCCACTCAGCCCTTTGAGAAACACTGCTCTGGTATATACGGTAGTATTGTTCTTAAAACCCATCTTCTGCTTCTTAATACCATGAAATAGCCAGTAGTTCCCTTCGAAAATCCTTTTAGGTGTATATTTATTTTGAATACCTTAAGTTTTCTTGTTTAATAAATGGAAGCTTCCTAAAAGTGAAAAAAGATAAGTTAAAATATATTGGGTGTCCCAGGCACAATGCTTGGTGTTAGAGCTGCAACAATAAGATAATTCTTGCCCCGAAGGACTTAAAACTTGATGGAGAAAGATTTAAACACGTGGCCATACGAGTAATCATTTAGATGCAGTCTGGGCAAAAGCCATGATAGAGTTGAATGAATGTAGCAGGTAATTCAAACACTAAGTATAATGAAGTTTAATGGGTACGACATTAACAGGTTGTCCATGGTATAATGCATAATTTCCTTATTGCTACCAATGAGGCTTAGTTGGCTGTGATAAAGACATAGTAACAATACACTAAGCAGAATTTTTGGCACATTAGCTTTTGATAGCATGCCTTCGATTACACAAGGGAGGGACTGAGCAGTCATGTAGGAGAACGAAGAGCTTTAATCTCTGTGACTAAAAGTCACTTAATACATCTCCCAGATTGTCAGACATTTTCTCGTCAAGTATCTTCTCTCTGTTAAGAAAGATGTGTGTGGGGAAGCTGGGTTGGCTCAGTGGGTTAAGCACTCACTTTGCAGTGCCGGGGACCTAGGATCGAGTCCCAGCCCTGGCCCGTGCGGACCCATGTGCTGAACTGGGGAGTTCCCCCAGTTCAGTTCTCTCTCTGTCTCTGTATCTCTCTCCTCTCTCTCTCTCTGTCAAAAACAATTACCGTATTTTCCGGCGTATAAGACGACCCCCTAATTTTACAGTTAAAACATAGGTTTTAACTGTAAAGCCCCACTTCCGAGGCTGTAGTCTTATACAGCGAATATAGGCCTAAACCTATGTTTTAACTGTAAAATTAGGGGTTCCTCTTATACGCCCGGTCGTCTTATACGCCGGAAAATACGGTAAAAAAAATATATATATATATAGAGAGAGAGAGAGAGAGAGAGAGAGAGAGACAAATAAATTGTAAAAAAAAAAAAAAATTATGTGTGATCTCAGGCATTTAACATAGTGCTTTGCTCATATTAAGTATTCAAAAATATTAGCCATTATGAGATCGTGGACACTGATTGGCCACCAGACAATAAGTAAATACAGGCTTCCAGGTGCTACCTCTCAAGCACATGAGCTACAATCACTTCAAGGGTGTGTGATTCTTAAAGAGTTAACCCATGGAAAGTCACTAAATAGAGAGGACAGTGGCCGCTACAGCAAAGCACACTGACACTTGTTAGCTCAGGAAACTTACTGAAACCAACCAGAAGGAAATCTTAGTTTATCAGGGGACCAGACATAGAAACAATGAATACAAAAGCTGGTCATACACTGTGATAGTGGCACCTTCACAATTCTCGCCAAGCACTAAGGATAGAAGAAGGATTACTTTGGAGGAAGCACTGACTAGCGGTTTAGGCCACTTGGTCCATTGTTTTAATACTCAAAAATGATATCTGATGTGAGAACAGTATCACTCATGGGCAGGAGCACAGGCTGTAGAGCTGGGCTCTCCAGGCGTGACTCCTGCTCTGCGGCTTAGTAGCTGTTGAGCTTGGTCGCATTACTCAACTTCTGTGTGTCTCGTCTCATCTGTACCAGAGGGGACGAGGATTGAATAAATCAGTTTTGTCAAGCTTCTGGAGCAGTATGAGCACTTGTGTGTGTGCTGAACCTAACTAAAAAGTTGTGTTCCTTGTAATTTTTCTCCTTGTGAAATAATTTTATTCCTTTCATTCCTTTCTTGCTACTATTTTGGAAACCTTATTTAATTTAAATCTGATTTATTTCAGGTATTGTTCATCTGAAAGCCTTTTCATAAATTGATTGCAAGTATTGTTCAGCTTAAAAACTTTACATGAAAATATTAGGTCTCTTTGGTCTATACCTATGAAATTTTTTATTGTTGTACAGTAGGAGAATTTCCACATGGTGAACATGTTAGAACATTAATCTTCCATTCAGGCCATCTAGAGAAAATTTGCATGTGCCTTTGCTGACATCCCACAGCGCAATTTTGCGTTGTACTTTAATAGCTGGATAGCTTTTACTTACATTCTTTTGAGTTACTCTTCCTACAAAAAGATCAAATTTTAATTCATCTTACTTACCTCAGAACGTTTTAAGTCAGCCCACGTTGTACTTTTTTCTCCCTTCTTCAAGGAATTTTCCGAGAATTTGGAGGTGCAAGGTGTGCACATAATATAGTGAAGTACCCTCAATGCCGGCAGCACGCCCTGATGATTATCCAGCAGTTGGTGCTCTCTCCAAATGGGGACGATGACATGGGCACTCTTCTGGGGTTAATGCACTCAGCGCCACCCATAGAGCTGCAGTTGAAGACTGACATTTTAAGGGTAAGTTTGATAGGTGTGGTGTTACTCTTACTCTTTTACTACTATGTGGTTATTCTTGAGTGACTGAAAACTATATTGAACTATTCTTGCAATTATTCTTCGAGTCCAAAATTATGTCTAGATAATAATAGAGAAAAAAAACAGTGTCTTTAACCTGACCTCAGGCCTTTCCTTGTATCTCCACTCTCCTCCTACCACAGACATCACCAAAATAGCTTCTTTCTGGAATCATGTATTTCTTGAAACTTGTGCTTCATTCAATTACCTTCTCATCAATAATGAGTTTTGCATTTTTTCTTTATGTTATTGCATATTTAATCCTGTTTTGTTGTCATATGACAACAATTTGGAGTATGCATTCTATTTTGAAAGGAAAGTTTATCTGGCTACAGTTTATCTCCTAGACAATTGGGGATTCTACATACATGTCAATATTTGGGAACATTTCTATATTTAAACAAATTGTTTGGAAAAAAGAAGTGCCTTCAAAAGATGTTAAGGCTGCCAGTTTTTTTAACATACATTTTTCTCCTTTCTTGGTGCCTTTTTAAATTGGATTTGTAAAATACAGGTTGATAAAGCCAACAAGAGGTAATTAGCTGATCTGTAATCTTAAGACAGTGTTGTTCTGGTAACTGGTAATAACTGACACTCAGACTAGAGGAGGGCAGGGGGTCCTGATGTGTTGTATTCACTGACTTCCATGATGTAAATTACTCCCAGTGTGACCTCTTTTAGGCTATCACATGGTGCTGAATGTGAACTGGGGAGACATGTGCACTAGCACACCGTTGTACGAGTGTCGCATGTGAAGAGGACATGGACCGTAATCGTAGAGCGTAGACAATAGCTTGGAAGTGATGACTTTTGAGTATTTGCTACTTTTGTTTAAAAGTAATTTATTTAGTTGTAAATTCATAGAACTCCACTCTTAGCTGTGGTTATGTTTTCACAACTGGCCTGCAACATTCCAAAAACACACCAGTTGGCTTCTGGGAGCCAGTGTGAGCTGGGCCCAGCGTTCCCCTGCTGTGAGGGCATGAAGCAGAGCTGGGAGACAACAAGGAGGACGAATCCTGACTCCAATCCCACTCCTGCTGCCCTTGGAACCGCTGCTCAGCACCTCCATCCACGTGACACAACCACAAACCTTCGTCATGTAGGTTGCGGTTATTTGTGCACACACCAAGCGTTCCATGATCTGTGGTATCTTATCATTCTGTTGATGCACAAATTGGAATTGTATGCATTACATTTATGCAAATGTAGATAATATGTAGCTGATGATTTTGCCTAGTAAACTTAGCATCTCCATCTGATTGTAACTTTGGTGTTTGCTACTTATTTGCGATTGATTTAAGGGAGATATGAAATTATTCATGGCATTTAATATTCTTCAAATACTGCAGTTGTGCCGTGATAATGGAATAGTTCTAGTCCGGAGGAGGGAGGAGGTAGACTCGTCTAGGAGTGCCTGGTAGAGTCCTGGAGCAAGGGCTGTACGCACTATTTTTCTACTTGCTATCATCGTTCTAACCAGCGATATAATCTTAGACCTGTTGTTACTCTACCTCTGAACTCACACTTCCTCATATAGAAAATATTCTTGTTTCCCCCACAATGCATTTTGGCTGATGATGCTGGTGATGGTTTTATAGGCCAGGCTCTTTGCCTGCAAAGTAAATTATCATTATTTTCTCAGTGTTACACCAGAGGAAACTTGGGCCCACAAAGGTGAAGTAACTGACAATGGTAAACACATTTTCAAATTGGAGTCTGAATTTCAACCCAGGCATAACAGATTCTAGTCCTTGCATTTGGTTTTCAGGCTAGGTTGTAAGATATTTAAAATATATATATGTGTGTGTGTGTGTGTATGTATATGTATATATAAAATCTTGTGTCAGTATGAGTTGATATGCAAGTATAATACAGGTTATTAAATTTGAGAAGATATGGAAACTGTGTTCTTACCAAATCTTGTTAAAATGGATTGCAGAATGGAAGGAATACATTGTTTTAAAATTTTATTTACCGTATTTTCCGGCGTATAAGACGACCGGGCGTATAAGACAACCCCCTAATTTTACAGTTAAAACATAGGTTTAGGCCTATATTCGCTGTATAAGACTACCCCCCACCTCTGAGGCTGTAGTCTTATACAGCGAATATAGGCCTAAACCTATGTTTTAACTGTAAAATTAGGGGGTCGTCTTATACATACGCCCGGTCGTCTTATACGCCGGAAAATACATATACAAACTGCATATTTTCTATCTTTTAAAAACAGTATAGCACCTAGAATGAAGTCTTCATAATTTCTGAAGCAATATATTTCAAAAGGTAACTCTATATTAACATGTAGCCTTCCCCTTTTCAAATATCAATAGAAACATGTGAAATATATTAATAAAACAGCCTTTTCACCGAAAATTACTACAAATTGTGTGTGATATAACATTAGCTACCCATGGTGTCCCAGTTGCTGAAATGGAGAAAACAAGCCTGTGTACCTGCAATCAGATTTCACACTGTTGGTCGGAGTAGTAAGGTCTCGTGGTTAAGTGCACGAGTAGGGCCGTCAGACTGTCCTGTTGTAAATCCTAGCTTGGCCATTTTTGAAGCTTTCTTTGGCAAGTTTTTTAGTGTAAAAGACTATGTTGGGCCTCCATATGTCATCTATAAATTGGGAATAATAATAGTACCTAACACATAGGATTATTGAGAGAATTAAATAAGCTAATGTGTAAAAGCATTTAAAGAAATGCATAATACATAGTAAGTGTCCCATAAAATGTTGTCATTTTATAAAGTGTTATTTTTAATAATAATCTACGTTAAAAGTGTGACAGCTCAGAAAGAAACTGATGAAAGGTTGTGTTCCTCACTTGGCCATCAGGTTGCACTTCTTAAGGCTTTCAGCTCTTCTGGGAGGAGTGTGCTTTAGGCCCGAAGGCTCCAATTTACTTTGCAGGAAAGGATGTCTGATAAGATCTGTGAATCCACTCCTCTTTCCCAAGTATCAGAATGTGGTGAATTTAGATTAATTGAAACACTTAAGGTCTTAGCTGCCCTGACCACCTATCTGATTCTTTGTAGAAGAAATCAGTTTGTATACACAGATGGTTGTAAGTTTCATGACTGTACAAAATGATACTCAATTATGCATTTTTCTTATTTAATAAAATTATGTTGTTAAAATAGCTAAATTAATTGATACCATTATTCATCAACACACAGGAACAGTTTTTCAGCCGGGATTTGAATATAGCCTTATTCTCCCCAAAGGAATATGTGATAGTGTTTCCTAAAATTATCTTTTCCCTTAAATATGGCAGTTTTTTAAATGTTCTTTTATTGCTTATAGAAAAGATGAGAGAGAGAGAGAAGAAGAAGGAACCAGAGCAGTCTCCCTAGTTGCACATTAGTTGTGACATGGTTTCATTCTACATAGGTGGATGTAGGGCCATGCAAGGTGGGAACTGAACTGGGGGCCTCCCATGTGGGAGGAGAGAACCTTCGCTGCTGAGCCATCCCGGTGGTTAGTAGTTGCACTGCAGTTCAGCATGTAGGGTTTGCACAGCCTAGGGCTGGGAATCAAGCCCCAGACCTTCCGATTTCAAGGCAAGCACTCAACTTCTGAACGATCCCAGCACCCCCTAATGTGGCCTTTTTAGTTAGCAAAATATTTAACATGTTTTATGGGACTGTTTATTGGGTATATCAGATGTTCACAGAATGGTGGTATACCCTTTGAACATTTTTATATGCTTGCTTTTATTTCCTAATTTAATGTGAATTGTATATTTTTTTGTGTTTTTTTTTTCCCCTGTAGGCCCTCCTATCAGTCCTTCGAGAAAGCCATCGTTCAAGAACAGTTTTTAGGAAAGTTGGAGGATTTGTGTACATAACGTCTTTGCTCGTAGCTATGGAAAGATCTTTGAGCTCTCCTCCCAAGAATGGCTGGGAAAAAGTGAACCAGAATCAAGTGTTTGAACTCCTCCACACTGTGTTCTGCACATTGACCGCAGCCATGCGCTATGAGCCAGCCAACTCTCATTTCTTCAAAACAGAGATTCAGTATGAGAAGTTGGCAGATGCCGTTCGATTTCTTGGCTGCTTCTCAGACTTAAGAAAAATAAGCCCCATGACTGTCTTCCCCTCAAATACACAGCCATTTCAAAGGCTTTTAGAGGAAGACGTAATCTCGATGGACGCCGTGTCACCCACTTTACGGCACTGCAGTAAACTCTTTATTTATCTCTACAAAGTAGCCACAGATTCTTTTGACAGGTATGGCTCTCATCTGTGCTCCAAATTAGAGGGTATACTGTGTATGACTTCAACTATAGGGCTTGAATTACGAGTTCACCTGAAGAAAAATGAGAACAAATGAATTTTCTGTCTTATATTTGCTTGTCTGTCATTCATTTGTGAAGATTACTGTTACTTTGATGTTAAGTTTTTCAACATGGACATCTGTGTATTTGTAAGTCCAGGGTCAGTTAACTGAAAGCATTTAATGAAACAATTTCTATAAAATTTACTTTAATAGTGATGCTTTATGTTGTTCTCTTTTTCCTCTATTCCTAACAACATTAGGTACATCAGGGCTTAATGATATTATCAGCAGGACAGCATTGTTATAATTATATTTTATTCCAGACAGGTCATATATTCTCAACATAATCCTCAAAAAATGATATAGCTCCCTAGGAGTCAGGGATAGTTCAAGAGTCCATAGCAAGAAATAGTTCAGACTAGGCTACTACTTTATTTAGTCTCAACATGTACTTACTGAGCATCTACTATGTGCCAAGTTGTTTGGGAATTGAAGGTTCAGCTCAACACAAGACTACATTGGTCATGGTCATCCTTTAGCTTAAATACAGACACATAAATATCCAATTACAGTATGTTATGATGAAGTCTATGATGAGGGAATTCCAGAGTTCTAAGGAGATCATAAGAATGACTACCTAAATCACTTACTTTCAGTTGTTTCTTTTTGTTTTTTTTTTAAGATGTATTTTTATTGTTCTTGACAAAGAGAGAGAATGACAGAGAGAAGGGGAAGGGTCCAAAGCACTCTCCATAGTTGTATGTCATCAGTTTCCAATATAGTTTCATTTCACATGTAGGTGGGAGCTGTGCAGGACAGGAACCCTTGCCAAGGCCCTCTCATTTGGGAGGCATTCCCCGGCAAGCTGAGGACCTCCTACATGGGAAGCACATGCAGGGCGGGAGCCTAACTGGGGTCCTCCCACATGGGAAGTTCACCCTGGCATATGGGTTTACACGGGCCTGGGCCAGGATTCAATCCTCAGACCCTGGGGCTGCAAGACAAGTGCTCAACCTGCTGAGCCATCCCAGCTTCCCTGTATTCATTTTTTCAATTCAGTTCTCACTTTTAAAATATGTAAGAGTGATCATGTGCTAATTTGTCCCAAGCATCACTTTTAATATTTACCATAGTTTTATTTCATAAAATAAATGAATTGATTCTATATTGCCCACATAAACAAAGCAATTAAATGTTGGATAGAGCTTCCATTATATTTTATATCATTTACTATGAAATATCTACTGAGGTGTTTCTTACATTTTAATATTTTTAGACCTTAATGTTCAGATTAGGAAATACAAGTAATGTAAGAAAAATTGTTTTGGGTTTTTGGTTTTTTTTTCATTAAAAATAAAAATGTATGTATAGTATTAATTTCCAGGAAACATGGAGTAGTGTAGTGTTGTTCATGGAATAAGCTATTTAAAATGGACTTTTTTAAATTTTTATTTTAGAGTCAATCGCTTTTCCTTTGCTTTCTACTTGTTCTAGTTAGTATACCTCATATTTAGTTTACTTTGTCAAAAACAGGGCTTACAGTATTCTATTTAATAAATGCATTAAGTATTAACATTAATGGATAAGCATTGGTCTTAAACATGCTTCTGTGTTTCCCTCAGTGCATGTGTTGTAGTCTTGTTCCTTGTTACTGCTAAGTATGGAGGACATTCCTTATTAAACTTTTATTGGTATTTCTTGTGAACTAACCAACTGCCAACCTGGTGTTCTTTTCTAATCTCTCTAAACCACCCTGTCTGTTTTGTCTATAGTCGTGCAGAACAGATCCCTCCTTGCCTGACAAGTGAGTCTTCTCTCCCCTCACCTTGGGGTACACCAGCTTTGTCCAGGAAAAGGTACTGATCTTATAACAGAAGTCAATCTTTGTTTGTGTGGGCCTGTTTTCTTTCTGTGCTTAATGATACATTAATGTGATAATTGTGCTTTGTAACTTAAAATTTTTATTTTAGGTTTTAAAATTGTCAACATCTGAGTACATTTATGAGAGCAAAACATGTTGATGCTATAAAGATATGAAAGGCATGTAGAATTTTGTCATTCAACTCTATTATTTAGATTTAAATATGCATTTTGCTTTTAGAGCTGGTATATCTTTTATTAGAATTAATGTATAAGTGAGGACTTGGTGCCTCTTTAAATAAGGCACTTTTTCTTTTTATTTTAAATATGCCTTGGAATCATTCTTTGGTTTTTACTATTGCTCTCAAAGGAACATCACAGCACTGGCAAGGAAATGTGTATTTTCTCAACCAATAGAAATGTGATGCTGTTATGGAGACTTATTACAGCTAACCTTTGAAAAAGTGAATGAAAAAACCTACTCCAGCTCTTGCTTTCATTGGTTCTGTGTAAATCTCTTCCCAAGCTGACTCATTGCACCTTGTATATAAAGCTAATAAATATGAAGAACTAGCAGTTGATTGACAAGAATACAGTTAAGACCATTTAAGATTCCATTTGTAGCCTGTACTTAAAATGATCATAGTCCATGTAGTTGGCACCAGATACTCTTTCTTTCCCCATGTTCCTCATAACCAAGTACAAGTCCTTAAGTTTTGTATTAATATTCTTTCACTCTGGCTTTTTAAAAATGAGTCTGACGGTTCTGCCATATTGTTTAATTTTATTTCTGATGTACAGATTTTGAAACTTGAATATCTTTGGAGTGTTTAATATGAAAAATATTCATTATGAATTCTGAATTTTAAGATATTTCAATAGTGATATTCATTAGGTATAGAATTATATATATTTTTTTTCTCTGAAATTTACTTTGGGCTTTAAAGCTCATTTTCTTCCAATAAATGGTATAGTTCAGAATAGTTTTAAAACAAATTTAGTGTTTTTAACATCTTTGTATTTAAAAATTATTCTTTTTTTTTAACAACAGTTCTTAATTCAAGAGACCATAAAACCAATTTTGAGTTGACTTTATTTTCTTCTGTTGCTAAAATGAATAAGGTAAAAAGTATGCCCTGTGTTTTAAGATTCATGTGTGCTCAATATACCACAGAACTATTGGATGTTAGAAAATCATTTCAATTATAAGTTTCAGTTATTTTTTTAAAATCACAATTATGATTCTATCATAATAGTAAGGGATTAAAAAGTACTATGTTTTAAAAAAATTAATTTTTTTTATCTATTAACCAAAACTAAGAATACCTTTTAATAGCAATTCACAGATCAAAGGAATACATTAAAAAGAAAAAAAGAAATCTTATCAGAACTGACCATTTACCTAAATGATAATTTGACAAAGGGAAAATGGCATTTTACTTTATATCATAAAAGTTACTTAAGGCCTAGATCAAAAATATTCTATCATCATTTGCAACATAGCTACTTGTAAGTAAGCTGTGTCTTTGACTTAAGGGAAAACTGTTGCTTAGTCAACATTCTAGTTGAATGAATCTAATCCGTAGGAAATCTAATGGGGCTTACAGGTTGATGTCACCTTAAGAGAGCTCCCAGTACAGTTTGTGCTGATAATGAGCCAGTGTTGACATTTTCAGGTTGCCATTCTGGCTAGGTTACATACATTTTGTTCATTGGTAAGACTCATAAGCTAATAAGGAAGACAATGTTTTTATTTCACATATTTCAATATAGTATCTTTTGAAATTAGAATATCTTAGGAACATGTCAACAAATTACATAAACTCACGGGCATATTTTTCTTGTGGCAAAACATGTTTTTGTTGGCAGAAGGAGAAACCAGCATTATTACTTTCTATGGTTTGTGGAGTGTTCAAGTACTAAGGAAGTGTTGGGCTTGTGATACTTGTCTGGAATGTAAAATTCTGTAGTTTCTTCTAATTTTAAGATTTGGAAAGAAAAACACTAGGAATCTTCATATTTTGAAAATAAACTTTTTCATAATTATTCATTATTCAGGAGGAATAATGCAACAGGATAATTGCTGAACAATATTTAAGCAGAGCTAAAAAGAAGTGAAAACCAAATGCAAAGCAATAACCAAGAGTCTCCTGAATATATCTGGAATGGAGAAAAATATAGCACATACTAGTTGTCATTCAAACAGATTGAGTTGGTGCTAAAGTCATTGCAGTTTTGGACCATGAATTTTAAATCATTATAACTAGGCTCAAATACACCAGTATTAATCAAAAAAGGAATTGTTAGAATCAACACATTTTTGTCAATGAGGAATAAAATAGTGTATTTCTATAGCATAAAAATCTGAGCTTTGGGATTTGATAAGCTCTTGGAAAGCATTTTCTGTATCCTGGTTGTGGAAGTATTTTCCCTGTAAAAAGTTGTTGAGATGCTTGAAGTAGTCGGTTGGTAAGAGACCAGGTGAAAATGGCAGATGAGGCAAAACTTTGAAGCTGAATGCATTCAATTTTTGAAGCATTGGTTGTGAGAGGTGTGGTCAGGTGTTTTCATGGAGAATTGGGCCCTTTCTGTTGACCAATGCCAGCTGCAGGCATTAAGAGTTTTTGGTGCATCTTATCAGTTTGCTGAGCATACTTCTCAGATGGAATGGTTTCACCAGGATTCCGAAAGCTGTAGTGGATCAGACAGGCAGCAGACTACTAAACAGTGACCATGACCGTGTTTGAGTGCAAGTTTGGCTTTGAGAATTGCTTTGGAGCCTCTTTTTGGTCCAGCCATTGAGCTGGTTGTCACCGGTTAGCTTTATAAAATCCACTTTTCATTGCACGTCACAAGCCACTCGAGTAATGTTGCATTGAGTCAGAGAGGATAACACTTCAAAACAACGGGTTTTTTCAATTTTTGGTCAGCTCATGAGGCACCCACTTATTGAGCTTTTTCACCTTTCCAATTTGCTTCAAACGTTGAACAACTGTTGAATGGTCAATGTTGAGTTCTTGGGTAACTTCTCATGTACGGTAGTTGTAAGGGGATCAGCTTCAAAGATTGCTGTCAAATGGTCATTGTTGTTAACTTCCACTGGCTAGCTACTATGCTTCTCATCTTCAGGGCTATCATCTCCTTTGCAAAACTTCCTAAACCACCACTGCACTGTACGTTCATTAGCAGTTCCTAGGCTAAATATGTTGTTGATGTTGCAAGTTATCTCTGCTGCTGTCCGACCCATTTTGAACTTCAATAAGAAAATCACTCAAACTTGCTTTTTGTCTAACGTAATTTCCATATTCTAAAATAAATATATAATAAACAGCAAGTAATAAGCCAATAGCAAAAAAACATAAAGTGAAAACTGTGCATTAAAATGATGTATAACATAGCCACATTTATTTAAGAATGTATTCTAGTATCAAACGGCAAGTTTCAACAATGCAAAAACTGCAATTACATTTACACCAACCTAATAGCATCCATTACTTAGTGCACATTTGATGATAATTAAGGCAAAGCATGTTCAGAATTTAAATAAGTAATATTTCCAAAAGAGGTAGATAAGTCTTACCGTATATATGGAACTTAGATTGAACTATAAAGGAGCAATTTCTATAAATTTTAAAAGAAACTGAAGCAGAAATTAACTAAATTTTGAAATGTCATTTTATCATATCTTTGCAAATGGTTAGGTCTTGCTTGGTAATTAACCATTTAATACGCTTACCATGATCTCTAAATTTAAAAAGTGGTAATATGGGAAAGCCGGGACGGCTCAGCGGGTTGAGCGCTCGCTTTGAGGCCATGAGGACCGAGGATCGAATCCCGGCTCCGGCCCAGGCAGGACCCACGTGCTGAACTG